>BJBW01011155.1:0-43906 GCA_004320125.1 Scolopax mira | reverse complement strand
TGTGGGTAAGTGTTGCCAGAAAATATTCCAACTGCACCTTTAACTCATCTCATTATTAATGTCATTTATCTAAAGTTAGCAGTGACATGCCCGTCAGCCTGGAGCCCCGCAGCGTGCTGGATGACAACAGAAATAACTAGGCCATGAAAGCAGGTGGAGGAGATAACTTATCTCTCCCAACCAGTTAAACAAAAATAAGAGGATGCAGTGCAAATGTTATTGTGGTCATTCCCAAGAGCAGTAACATTTCAACTGCAGAAACCCAAAATCACAGATGGGGGCAGTTAGCCAGCAGCCTGTAAAAAAGTCATCATCTCTATCCTGGGTATTTGGGAAGAGTTATAAAAAAACCTCTCCAGGAAGTGGAACGGAGGAAGCATTTTTAGGGGTAAAGGCCACTCAACATGTTTTTTCCATAACAGGATAGGAGGACAAGGACTGTGTGAAGAACAGCGGGTAACTGATTGCATGTTCAATTCCCTAGGTGTAAAAAATTCAGACTGTGCTCAAAATAAAGCAAATACAGGAATAGGACATACTGGATGGTACAAGTTGTAAACAGGAAATAATGAAACTGAGAAAGCTGCGGTGAGTAGCTGAGGAGACCTTAGCGCTGGTGATGATTTCTTGAGGAAGGTACAGAAAGGGTCAGAAGAAACACTGATGGAGGAAGCCAACTGAAGGACGATTCTAAAGTGTGTCTGACAAGTGTATTGCAAGATACTGACCAAAGCCAACAAAATTTTAATAAAAAAGCTTAGTAGCCTCTGCTACTTCAAAATGCAGGGTGTAACCTAGAATAGAATATTTGCATGACATTAGGATTTTAAAGCAAAAGTTTTTTACACTTCAACAACAACATATTTTAGAGAGGACAGAAAGGGCAGAGGCTCTGTGCAGCCTCTGCTATTTGAAGACAAGGAGTTTCTGATAGCTGAGGAGAAAGGCTCATTAGTAATTCTGATGCTATGCAGATTTTCTATCTCCCTTTAAAATTAAGAGTCTTACACAGTGAATAATTCACCTCTTCTCTCTGGAAATAAAATTTAAGCATAGTCTAAGAAATTGTGTTATTGCAGGGTTCCAAGAACACAGAACAAAACTGCAATACATTTGAGAAGTATTTACTTATTATTTCCCAAACCTTAGCATTAAGGTTTGTGAAAGAAAATTGCCATGAGATATAACTTCATAAAGCCACATAAAACATATATTTCATTTGTTGAGTAAGCCTTCCCTTCCAGAGCAGGAAGGGTGAGCAGAACCAGAGAGGAAGCACACTTGGTCCTTGGGGAAGGGTGTTTCTTGCAATAGTCATCCTTCTTGCCAGTCTAGGAGCAATGTTGACTAACGGAAAGAACTGGCTTTAAAATAGGACCTGTAGGAGCTGTAGAACAAAGAGAAAATACAGGGTGGGATATACAAAGAAAGCTCCAAGAAGTAGACCAGATACCACACCCTCAACCTATAATGCCAGGAGGAGAGGAGGTCGCTTCATGTGGCCTGGTTGTCATCAATAAAAAGAGCTGGGAGAGGAGTAGGATTTGAAGAAGTGCATAGATGAGCAGTCCAGAATTCTCTTACTAAACAGCTTACTGACTGGATCCATACGGATTCCTTCCCACAGCAGTGCTGATAAAGGTGTACAGTAGGAAAGGTGATATTTTCTTAAGTGAAGGATGAGAAGGATGAAAAGAGGAATAGGTAAAACCACATAAATGTAAAAGCATAAACCAAACCAATCACTTTTCAGCAGCATTAAATAGTCTGTTTTCTGATCCACAGCAAAGCCATTTCCATCTGTAGATCTTTTTCAGTAGGTCATTTGTCCCATGAAGCTTGCCTTGGCAAAGCAACAAGTGAATTTGCATTCACTATTATCAGATGAAGAAACCCAACAGATTTAGGAGGCTTCTTAACTGGACAAGACACACGTGCTTCAGGTGATGCCAAATTGTTTTCCTTTTTAGGAGGAGGGCAGGGAATCCTTTGACAAACCAATAATGCTGACACGATCAGTGATACGACCTCTGGAGAAGTTTCAGAATTTAACGGGCTGATAAGGTTTTACAGAGCAAAAGCACTGATGGTTCATTTATTAACTAAGAGCATGTCCAAACAACTAAATATCTGGGCATTATCATTCCTGATTCTGGATGAATACTAATCATGGAAACAATTCTGATAATTCTGTTATTGTGAAAGTGCTAATCCCATTTTGCAGATGAATAAACCAAGGGAGAAATTTTAAGTAACAGCAGTAAAATTAAACATCAGAGCTAGGATTAAGTTTGTAAGAATCATATGTTTTAGCAAAGTTAACAGAATGAACACACACAGATAAAGATCACAACTGGCTTCCATTTCCACAGTTTCTCTTCTACTAAGAAGAGAAGAACTACAGAGAAGGGCAACAAAGCTGGTGAAGGGTCTGGAGAATAAGTCTTATGAAGAAAGGCTGAGGGAGCTGGGGGGTGTTCAGCCTGGAGGAGGTTGAAGGGAGACCTTATTGCTGTCTACAACTCCCTGAAAAAGAGGAAATGGCCTCAAGTTGCAGCAGGGGAAGTTCAGATTGGATGTTAGGAAAAATTTTTACACTGAAATGGTTATTAAGCACTGGAACAGGCTGCCCAGGGAAGCGGCTGAGGCACCATCCCCGGAGATATTTAAAAGAAAGGTTGACGTAGTGCTTAGTGATGGTTTTTTATCAGAGTTACGTTGATGATTGGATTAGATGATCTTAAAGGTCATAGGCAATTCTATGATTCTACTAGTAATGCTGCAGACACTACTGGCTTCCAAGGATCCCAGGGGTCCCACTCCACCACCAAAGAGCCAGGTACTGTTGCTCACCAACTGATTGCTTGTGATTTCATCTTGCCCAGATGCCAGCCTTGGTCCGTGCCTCAGAGCACACAATACTCAAGGCATCTTGAACAGACTGGTTTTGCTCTTCGATGGATTACAGACATCCTTTACTCACTGGGCTGTTACCCAGCTACTCAGAAGCTACTCTTTCAAGCTCCTCATATTTTCAGTTAGGCAACTACAACTGAATTTCGTGTTTATCAGTGGATTGCTTTAGTCTACACATTTCACCCATAATTCATTTGGTGCCATCTCTATCCAGATTTAGATGCTAGCTGGTTCACAGCAACGTGATGTGCTTAGGAGACAGTGTTAATGCTTTAGGACACAAAAGTGTGCGTCATATATAATTGGTAATAACACTGTTTTTAGGCAGGTTGAATATGAACAACGCACACAGTATTGACAAGCTAATGACTGAGGCATGCTCCTTAAAAAGAATACGAAAGGACGCTGACATTAAATTCTTGCAAATTATTATTTTGCTCAATTAGAATTGCACTTCTTTGTTTTTGAAAATCCATATCCCAATGAAATTTATGAAAAATATTGTCCTAGTTGTAGGAAAAAAACTGCAACAATTTAGTGTGACTGTAATTGTTACCTGTAGGTTTCAATTTCCAGGATGAGGCCTGCTTTCACTTGCAGTAGTTCTTGGTAGTCCTTCAGGTAATCTGTGATCGACGTAGTCAGGAACTGCTTTTCTTCTTCTAGGGCATCAATTATCCTCTAAACAGAAAAACTTTTTTTTAGTTTTGATCCAACATAAGAATCTGTACACTTGAATGCCTAATAACTTAAAACTCTTAATTTAAAAAAAAAAAAATCCGAGAAAGCAATAAATTAATGTTTCAAAATACTAAATGGACATTTAAATACTGAATAACTTCACACAATAGAAAAAAAAAACAATGAAGACTTATGCAACAGAACATTAGGATTTGATTTAAACCCAGACAAGTGACTCTCCTGCTCTTGAAAAGAACATCACAGAAAGCAAGTGCTTTAATCACTACTGTTACCTCTTACATGAGGAGCAAATTGCCATCTTGTGGAAAATAAGCCCTCCCCTGATAATTGAGAGATTGAGAGGAGCTTGTTGAGTACAGACACAGAACTTGAAGTATCAGTGTTAGCTCTTCAGGTCGGTTCTTAATGCTTTCCTTGCTGTGGACAGAATCTACTAACCCAGATCAATCCTCAGCCAGCAGTGATGCTAACCGAAATGCTATAGATTACACTTTGTTCTGGGGGCTGGGAAAACAGAAATTAAATCTCAGCAAAGATTTGATTCTGTTTTGCTCATGTCACTCTGCACTATGCAAAGACACCGAGCTGCCATTCACAGAGCAAAATGTCATACACATGTGCAACACTGGACAGGAATTCATGAGAGTATATTTTAGATTGCATCCTAACAAACACTTTGTAACACAAACTGGGAAAAAATACATACACTGATTGTCTAGTTTTTACAAAATTCAAAATAAAACATTTGCTGCCTATAAATGATGAAGTATGAGCGATGAAGATACAGCAGGGGACTCCCCAGATTGGTTAATGCCAGTATGATATGCTAGGCAGAAGTAAGGTTTAAGAAGTCAAGTGCTGGAATTTCAAAAATTAATAGTCTTCTTTTTTCAAGTAAAAAGAAAGCTTTATGAAGGAAGCTGCCTCTATCTCCATGTACATCATGTGGGTATATCTCTCTATATAACACCCGTTAATCTATTTCTTCAGTTGCAACTGTTGTTAAATGATTACACTGATGTTTTCTTTGATGTGACAAGCCTTACCTATCGTCTTCAGTGTATTTAAAACCCCCTTTTTATGGCAGAAGACAAATCATATCTGAAAAAGCACTGTCAGCCACCCAACAGCCTCACGCAGACTGCAGTGGAGGTGACGTCCTGTACGCTCACGTACAGCAGCAAGCAGAACCACTGACCTTTAGCAGCTCTGAGACAACCATCCTGTTCAAGAACTGACACAATGGAAAATCCCAAGATGAGAAAAGAAGAAAAGTGCCAGGCTCTGTTTTTAAAAGGAAAAAGCTATGAGCAAGAACGGACAGGGTGTTGACAGAACCAGGAGCCAGCAAAAGGAGAGGAAGACAAGAAAGGCTGGATCTCTATGGGACCAATTTTTAAAGGTGGTAAGAGCTCTGACAGAAAAAATGAAGTGCTTCAGGTGTTTGTTGCTTCCCCAGTTAAACCCAGAGACTAACCTATAAGTATGCATGCATATGTTAAAAAAAAAGCTTCATAATGCACAGGTCTTGCTCCAGTTCCAGAAGAATCCATACAGGGAATCTGTACACTGGACTACAGAGCATGGAGCTCTGAAAGACTGGAGATATTCACATCTATCTCAAGGCACTGGAACTTCAGTCCTTCACCCCCAGTTCTGCAGCCTGGGTTTGAAAAGCCACCTAGATTCTATCCACTGGACTTGGAAAGCACTCAAGATCAAAGAGTTTGAGTTAAATGCAGTGTCCTAATGATTACCATAAGGGGCTACATAACTCAGCCAGCTGCCTAACATTTCCAAAGGAATTCATTCCAACAGGAGCAGACACTGTGTGGACTGGATGGCAGACAGCCACCCATCCAGCCCTCCAGTCACTGATGCTCAAACATAATGCAGAGGACAATTGGTCTTAAATCCTGTTTCCAAGCATGCCAAAAAGTACATATACCACTTTGGCAAAGTTCAGGAGATGGCAAGCTGACAAACTTCCATTTTGCAAAAGGTAATCTGTATTGTTGCAGCTGCGTTTGCTTCACACGGGACTTTCTTGGAAAGATTTGCTTCTCAACCACATCAAACCCATGCCCCCCCAAATCCCTGTGATGTCCTTGCTAGAACTGAGTAACTAAACAGAAGTGATTTTCTCACCCTTCAGACGTTCCTTTCCAGGCAGCAGTGGGAAATTTTAGAAGGGCAGTAGGGGGAAAAGAATTTACTTGGGTTGTCCAAGCTGCACCTACTCAGGGAACAAAGAGAGGGTTTCCAGGCTCCAGCCCTTTCCATCTGGTACCATTTACTGACCCCATAGCTCATGGTGTGCCTCAGCAGGGGGGGAACTGACACTCCGTGCTTGGCTGGCTAGAAACTGGTACGCACAAAAAAATGCATGTGACATATTGATATTACATGTACATTTGACAAGATGTTTTCTTCTTTTCTGGAGCTCAAAACAGTGGTGTGGGAACCGACCCTAAACCCACTGTATTAGTGCAAAATTCCTGCTTCTTTTCAAAGCAGCAGGATGAGCCATGTCCTTTTTTACATCCAAAAAAATACAGGGCTTTCTCAAATCACTGAGGGTTTTTGTGTAGGTATGGTCACAGCACAAAGCTACATTTTAAGACCTACTGAGTTCATCCCCTTAGCACCCAGGACCGGTGAAAATTTTCCAAACAGTGTATGATTCACAGCTTGCCTGGTTCAACTAAATTATAACTCCAAATACATATTTCTATTTAGCATTGCTGAAAGCTTTAGTGAGGATAAGGGCAGTGCAGGAGGCAAAGATGGACATATAAGGCGACTGCACGATATACGGAAAATATGAATAAATCTAATTGCCATTGCAGCTGCAATGAACAATAACCACTTGACTTAAATCTGTACATACGTATCATTTCTGTCTGACACTTTACAAATAAACACGGAATAGATGCTCTTTAAAGAGTAATTTAAAATGCAAGCTGAACATGCTTTCACCAATAAAAGAAACAGTAAGGGAAGGGAAAAAAAACTTTGATCACAAGAACAAAACCTGAAACAGCTGCTTCTATGCATTCTATAAGTTTTCTTCCTAATTGTGAACAAAAGAAAATTTTATTTCTCGTGTACAGTAGACTGGACACTGAAAAAAAGCTTTTCTCATTAGAAACCAAATGTTTCAACTAAGGAAACATTCATAACTTATAATTCTTATGATACCATTTTCACCAGAATTTAAATATTACCTAGACATACATTCAATGATAAGAGAACTCACATGTTTGCAGGTTGGCTACCAAAGAATTTTTTTTTCCTTGTTGTATTGCTAAGACTTGAAGCTATTGTTCCTATAAAATCCAAATCACGTCAAGTTCTCGTGAGTGTCAAACAGCAGTTTGTTACCTTTATATCTAAATAACGATCCCTTTCTGTGCATTGAATCAGGACAATTCAAGGGCACGCATTGATTTTGATTCTCTGACTTGTAAAATGGGTTGCTCTGCCTCCACTTGCTCTTCTGAAGACAATTCTTTCCAACTGCCACCAGATAGAGACAAGACACAGGTACAAAACCACCAAATGCCAGGCTTTAGAAGAAAAACTTGTAGCACAGACAGCGAGCTACACAAAATGCTCTTATAAAAATATTTAAGGGCTTTCAATTTGAGCAATGACAACTGAGGAACAATGAAGTTTTCATTCTAAATCCCTCATAACAAATACAGACAGCAAGGAGGACATATTTTGGGAATCACAGTAACTTCAAATATTGGTAGGCTTAGGTACTTTATATCAACTTATACACCTTAAAAAAAAAAGGAGGAAAAAGCGAAGAAGGTTTTTTCTTCTTTAGGTTTTTTCTTCTTTAGGTTTTCACCTGGGTTTGACAGATGGATTGATTTAATTAATGAGGTATTTACATATAATGTCTTCTTCTAAAACTTTGGAAATGTTTACATGACTGGAAGAATTAATTGTGTCAAAAACAAAAGGAAGATTGATTTAAAAGTTAAAAGCCTTTCGAATTACTTCTTGCATACCTCAGTTGCAAACAATCCAGCCGTGTACAAAACCCAGACACACAGCAACAGGTCCCCATCCTCTCCCAACCGCCAGCATCTCCCTAATCTACCAGGGCTGTTGGACACAACGTGACCATCAGCACAGGGGGTTCAGACAAACACCCAGCTCCAGCAGAGTGTTCATAAAAGGTCTGACAATGAACAAAAGAAACGTTGCCCTCAGGAAACCGATTGATGGTCCGGATGATCTAATACGTGCTCTCTGCTCCAAATTCGATGAACCGGTGTTTTGCTGTGGGGGCATTTGCTGATCTGTTCACGTGCAGAGGACGATTGTACGTCGCTTGTGACAGCAAGCACATTCTCAGCTGCAGATGCTATAACCCTCTGTTAAACAGTCCCAAACATCCACCTCAAACAGATACCAGTCACCTACATCCTTAAAGTTTGAATTCCAAAAATTCCTGCCCTGCTCGCTGCCTGTAGTAATGAGTCTTTAAACAATTAAAAGCATCCTTAACTAGGCTGGGGGCCACAAGCTGTGCTCTCGGCTCAGGGTGCACAGGAGCGTGCGTAAAGGAGGAGGAAAACTCAGATCTTTTCTCTGATCACGACAGGTCAACCTCAAGTCTCAGGCTGGATGGGAAGCTTCGTGTCCCACCACCTGTGCCCAGGGGCTGCTCCATGTCCCACGTGCCCACGCCAAGCGGGAGCGCTGGCAAGCCCATGTGCCAGCTCCATGGCCTTGGGAACTTGCCAAGGGCAGGTTGGGAAGAGAGCACCTGTCACTAGGAAGATGTCCTCAAGGTCACCGTCTCCTTTGGATCCCCACCCTTCGCATCCAGCTCTCCCCAAACGGAGCAGTAGGTCTCAAAGGGACGCCCTGCTCCCCCCTCTCCCCCTCCCACCCCCCCGTAGAAGGACTCAGCACCAACAAGCTCTTGCTGGGCCACCTCCTCTTCCAGCCTGGGAGAAGCAGAGTGCCGGGGTCAGGGGGAACCGGGCTCACATCTCACGATGGGCCAGAACTGAAGGGACAAAGTGGGTGGGTAGACGGAGGGAGCCCAAGAGGAGCGCCAAAAGCAGGCACCGGAGGCGGGAAGGAAGCGGCAGAGCCAGACAGTCCCGGCGAAGAGGGTCGGGAGGGGCCTGGGACCCGGGGACACCGGCCGGGGACCGACCCGAGGAGGCGACGGGGCACTGCCACCCACCTGGTACTCCTCCACCTCGGCGCCGTGGCGGTCCTGCATGGCGAGCAGCTCCTGCTCCAGCCGCTCCCGGAGCCCGCACAGCTCCCGGCCCTGGCGGTGCAGGTCCTCCAGGTGCTGGCGGCACTGCCGGCTCTCCTCCCGCAGGAGCTCCAGGTTCTCCCGGCTCCTCTGCGCCTCCTGCTCCTGCAGCATCTGGAGCTGCTCCTGGTAGCGCAGCAGGGTCTCCCGGCAGCTCTGGCTGAGCAACATCTCGTAAGTCTCCTCCAGCTCCTCCAGGCTCAGCCCGGCCAAGGGGGGCGGCAAGGCGGCCAGGTCCATCCGCAGCTCCCGTATCTCCACCGCCTCCCGCCGCTGCTGCTCCGCCAGGTGCCCGTGCTCGGCCCGCAGCTGCAGCAGCAGCTCCTCCAGGGCCACGCACTCGCTCCGCAGCCGCTCCAGCAGCTGCCTCTGCCCGGCCAGCTCGGGCTCCAGCCGCCGCCGCATGGCCAGCACCTCGGCGCCCAGCAGCTGCAGCTGCTCCAGCTCCCTCCGCAGCCCATCCCGCTCCAGCTCCGCTTCCAGCTTCGCCCGAGTCAGCTCCTCCAGCTGCATCCGCAGCCAGGCCAGCTCCTCCTCGGGCACCCGGAGCCCGATCAGCTCCTGCTCCCGCAGCTCCGCCAGCTCCCGCGCCAGAAAGCGGTTCTCCTCCTCCAGCTCCCGCACGCGGGACACGAAGACCCGCAGCCGGGAGTTGAGCTCCTGCAGTTCCCTCTTCTCGTCCCATCCCGCTTCCCAGCGCCGCCACATCTTGTCGGGGAGAGGGGAACCGCCGCGGACCCCGGAGCTGCCGGCGCTGCGCTGCTGCCGCCCGGCCGTGGGGCTCTGTCCGCCGCTCCCCGCCCAGGCAAGCCCCGCCCCTCGAGCCCGCCCCGCCAGGCTCCGCCCCCGCGCTCGCGCAGCTGCCCTGCGGCGCCCCCTGCCGGGCTCCTGGCGCCTCGCGCCAAGGTGCTCTGAGGGGGCGGCTCCGGGGCTGGGGGGGGGGGGGAAACAAGGCTCGGGAGCAAAGCCCGGCTCTGGGAACAAAACCCGGCTCTGGAGGTAAAGCCTGGCTCAAGGGGCAAAACACTGCTATGGGAGCAAGGCCCAGCTCAGGGGGCAAAGCCCGACTCTGTGAGAAAAACTGATCTCGGAGCAAGGCCCAGCTCTGGAGAAAAAGCCTGGGTCAGGGGGCAAAACACTGCTGTGGGAGCAAAACCCAGGTCTGGAGCAAGGCCCAGCTCATGGGGCAAAACACTGCTATGGGAGTAAGGCCTGGCTCAGGAGGCAAAGCCCAGCTCTGGGAGCAAAACCCAGCTCAGGGAGCAAAACCCAGCTCAGGGAGCAAGGCTCAGCTCTGGAGGTAAAACCTGGCTCACGGAGCAAAGCCCAGCTCAGGGAGAAAAACCCTGCTTAAGGAAGAAAACCTGGCTCAGGGAACAAAGCCCACTTCAGGAGCATAGCTCGCCTCAGGGACCACCCAGCACTGCTCTTACCAAATCCCTTCCATCTCCTCCCCTCCCCTCCAGGGCAGTACTGGCTAAGGCTCAGCTTGCTTTTCCATCACCGCACTGTGGGAACTGTGCTCCCCAGGAGGTATTTATTTGGTTGCTGTTACCATACTGTGACTGGCCTTAAGTTAATATACAGTGTCAAATGTCATTTTAGAATGTCACTTTTGAGTTGAGGAAGCTATGGAAATGCCTCCTCTTTTCAGCCTGTGTCACAACTCATAAAATCTTTGCATAACAGAAAAGCATCCCCCCTCCCAGGCTTACTGCACGTCAGACGTGTCCGCAGCCAGCACATCCCTGTGCCTGATTCTCCTCTGCTTTATTTTGCACCATATATGGGCTGGATCCAGAGACATCCTTTCATTGACTGCCCTGGAACTGGCTCTGCACGAGCTGCTCAGCAAGGAGGCAGTGAAGCATCACACCCTGCATTATCTACCAAATTAGACAAAAAGACGAGGAGTGACTCATTTCAACCTTTTTCATCTCCCCAGGCATTCTTTCTCTCCCTCTCTCTCTCAGACACACACATACACATTTAAATTTCACCCAGTGCTGCAGTACTGGGAGTTTTGCAGAGATTTGCTGCTTCGTGTAAGGCGGCACAGCTCCCACCCCTGCATTTATTCCTCAGGACCACTTCCCACCAAAGTTCATGCAGGGAAAGAACTGGAATTTGGCACAAGCCCCACAAAGCTGGGATCAGGGCACAGATGGACCGCAACAACCTGCTCTGGGCACTGCACCCCCTTCTCTGCTCTGCCCCCCCCCCTCCTTTCCAAAGCCTTCCACCTCAGCACCACATCTCCCTGCTAGCAGGCAGGCCAAATTTTGGCTGCTGCTCTCCGCTGAGTAAGTTTCCTTCCTAATCTCAATAAAGCCTCCAGGATTTAAGCCCAACCAACACAGATAAATCATTGGCTTGGGCCTAGAAGTTGGCCAATTTAGCCTTGGCAGATTTGCTCTGTCAGAGGTCACTGGGAAGCTGAGATTTACTAAAGACACTTGCTTTTTCTTGGCTTTGTGGTCAAAATCAAGTCCCTCGGTGACACTCTAACACCTGCTGTTCTTTCATGAGGGAAACCACTATGCTTCTGGGATGAGGTGAGTTCCTGTGGTTTACGAGGCTTTTTCTCCCTCTGATGTCACTGTTATCCTAAAAACCCCAAGTAAAGAGCACGCTGAGAAGCTGCACAGAGCCACGCTGCGGCATTGGCAGGAGCAGGGCAGCTGCTTTAAACGAGCTTTCTGGGGTTCTCTGTGGATATCCTGCCAGATGTCATGCCAGCAGTGGCTTGTCTTTTCTCACTGACAATTTGGCTAATTTTTTGCTGCAAATGTCTCCACAAATTTTTATTATTTCCTTGTTGAAAACACAGTAGATAACTGAACCTTTGCTTTTATCTCACTTGAAAAAAAAAGCCATAAACCTCTCTCTAGATGCTGGGTCGCTTTCCAGGCTGGGAAATCTACTTCTCCATCAAAGTTGATTGTGCTGATATCTGCTAAACAGCCTGTAGTCAATTCCAGGGCCAGGATCTGCAATTGGGCAAGGAATTTGTGATCTAGGACAGGGAATGGGCAAAGTTTGGGCAGCCATTTCTGAAACAGGTCTTGCAGTTTTGTTGATTGGGTTCCGACACTCAGTAGCTTATTAAGAATCCCCTGGCCAATGCAGGTATGTGTAGACCTAGAATGCAAATGAGTTGTTGGAGTCCTCCTCCTTGAAGACTTCCATGAATTTGCATTTGCAGAAGGAGGGAAAGAAACCTGAAGTGCTCTACCAGTGATGGACAAATGGAAAACACCCCAAGGCTTTTGTTGCCACAGTTGTCTCTTTCTTGGTGGGAGGAAGTGTGGTGGAGCCACAACTTTTTGCTGTCACTGTCATTGCAGGAGAACCTGACAGAAAAGAAAGAGGAGCAGCAGACATTTGGCACAACTGAGACACGCAATGGCTCGGAGCATCCCTCTTCCCAAGGTAAATCCTCGGTTTCAGGGGCCACATCCTGCCCCTGGGAATTCTGCTGTAACAGAAAAGATCCGGGGAAGGGGAGGACAGGGGGAATTTGTGATCTTCGTTGCCACTTCAGCAGAGGTAAATCTGGTCTCTGTGGTCTCTTCAGCGCCAGGGAAGGTCTGGTGCTTTTGAGAGGCTCGTTGTCAGCATCCTACAAACTACAAAGGGTCACCCTGGTAACTCTTAATCCTGCTCCAGCACAGATTGTTCTGCATGCTCTCTCATCTGTGGAGTTTAAAGGATGAAGCAGTCACTGGGGAAATGTTCTGATTCCGACACTTTTGAGATAGATTGACACAAAGAAAACATAGTTTATTAAAATGGTGCAAGATGCTGTGATTCCTATTTATATGGGAGTTTCAAAACACATGTTTGTTTACAGACAGTTCCTGCAATTAGATGAGTGTAGGAATATTCCCCCATGGTGGGTGGGGAAGGAGTGTGAAGGGCAGTATTTCCCATCTTCACCTTTTGGCTTTCATGGCTACCCTGTGCTTATATTAGAGATAAAAAAGCAAACACCAGCCATTTACTATTTTAATGAATATCAGATAATTCACCAATACTGGGGAAAGTTGGACTTTAGGTCTCTGCCTCCCCTTTGGTGGTCTCCGCAAAGCTTGGAAACCCTCAAAAACCAGCTACAGGGTCACAAGGAGAGGAGATGTTTCTCTGGGGGCTGGAACTGAGGTTCCTGAATGAGGAACTCTCTGGTTCCAGACTGGGGGGAAAGCTTTGCTGCTCCCACAGTCCCTGCAGTGTCTCCACTGTCCTCGTTGACTTCAGCGGGAGTTTCACAGTTTAGGGTTTTCTTCTGCAAGAGGTACCTAGGAACATGAATATGCCAGCCTGCCATACTTGCACCCCTATGGATAATCCTTTGCAGATATATGACCTGAAAGCAAGAGTCTATCTGCAGAGGAATTTTGCTGTCCACACATGCCACTGCCCCTGAGAGTAAGCACCGTCCTTCTGTGACCTTTGGGCATTAGAAGGATGAACAGTAACCTGCTTTTCTTTTCAAAAGGCCTTAGGAAACAGGAGCCTTTTTTGACTTGGTACAGAAGCACCTTTTTTAGAAACCCCCTCAGAAATATTTTTTTCAAAGAAGCCTCAGATTCTGATTAAAGTATTTTGAAGAGTTTTCTTCTTTCCTGTGAGCAGCTTAACCGCCCTCTGCAGTTTTTTTGAAGAGCACTTGCAGAAGTGGTGTCTGCCTCTAGATGGTGTGTTTTACTCATAAGAACTTTATGTCTGGGTCTTTACATAACTTTTGCTCACTTGTCTGAGGTTGTAAGCACTCTCCAACCAAACCACACAGATTTCAGTAGTTCCTTGTTTCCTTAACATGAGGATCTGGCTGTAGTGTAATACAAAACCGATAAAAAATATGTTACTTAGGTGCTTCAAAAAGGTGTCTTATGCAGCACATTTGTTTGGACATGTGAGGTACCTACTATAATGTATCCACTGTGTAACTGGTAGCATTGCACGTCTCCTGGGTTCATTCCTGTGCTAACCAAATTAAAACAGAATCTTATTTTTTCTAATACAGTGCCTCTGCTCTTGTACTTGAATGTCAAGAAAGAGGGAAGGAACAAAGATGGGTAACACCACAAGGTTAAAATGGTGGTGGTGTTGTAATAACTAACTCCATCCACAGTATTTATACTCCTTTTCTCTGGACAGCACAGGATGGAGCTATGAAGCTTTGGAGGAAAATAAAAAAACAGTTAAGCAAGCGTGTAACATTCCCACAAACTTTTGAAGCTCTTTGAGAGCTGCAGGCTGTGTGGGCAGATGATTCCTGTTTAGATATGGTTTCTGTGGGACTTGTTGCCCAAAAAGCTAAAAACTCTTTTCAAATGTTGATTAATTAAGATTTAAAACCTTTCTGTGAGGCAGATTAAGGGATCCTGACATGGCCACCATGTCACAGGCCCCTTTCAGGACATCACAGCTGCTCTAAATATGTAGCACAGCAGCTCTGGACATAGAATAAAGAAGATGCCTATCAGGTCTATGTCATGGAGGACAATCACAACTCCTTGCAGTCTGAATTTCCATCTTAACAGGCGCAACCCTTACCCCGATGGTAAGAGGACAGCAAGTAGAGATTTGCTTTGCTGTGGGATGTACAATAACCAGGGAGTTACACATTAGGTGTGTGTAGGGCTGTGCTAGGCTTATGCTATAGACCTTGTAGAATTGCTCTGTGGAAATGTCTTGGAAGAATTAAAATCGGATCTATCATTGGACTTGTGATTCTGTTTTTTACCAGTTTTTTGATAGTCTGGAGGAAAAGTACAGAAATATTTCTGAGAAGAAGGAGCATCACAGTTTATGTCATCCTATTTTAATTCTGTAATATTTAATTCTTTAATACTCTTCAATACCCAGGAGTGTAAGTGATATGCCCTGGCTAACCAAAGAGCCAAGATACAGTTAGTGACTTACTTGAAATAGAGAGTGGTTTCCTTCTGAATGTCAGCATTTCCCTGCTTGAAGGAACAACATGAGATAATTTAACCCCCCAGTTTTGGTCATTTTAGAAAAGCAACAAGAGGACATAGAGAATTAATATCACTAGGTTGGGACCAGGGATAAAGGCCATTTGTTTTGTTGCTTTTTGGTTTGCGGGGTTTTTTTGTTTGGTTTTTTTTTTAAAGAAATTGAAAGAACATGTAGTTGTCTTCACTGTTCTTGGGCATAGGAATGGTACAGTTAAATTAACTAGGAGCAGAAAAGACACCAGCCTGCTTGCAGTGTCCAATTGTAACATACAGAAAGTAATCAAATACAATAAATGATTAAAAAGAAATTCCATCAAAAAATCTGCTGCACTTTCATAAGCTAAAATGTTCTTCATAACACAGGTAAGGAAATTGCTCATGCCGACTTCAATGGGTCCAAGATTTTCTCCATGATTTCTAATCTGAGATTGCTGCTTTTAGAAGTTTAAAAAAAGGCCTTTAAATGAAAGGACTCAACTTTTCTAGTGCATTATGAGTAATATCTACTGCTTTCATTTTACATTTCAGTGATAGGACTTTCTTGTAAATAAGGGTTATTGCCACTAAAAGGCTATTATGACGTTATCTTTGATGCTGAGGCTACAGTCTCAGTTCCCAAGTGTGAAAGAACACTTTAGAATATAAACAGCTTTGTTGTGTCTGCTTAAATACCCTGTTTTCTCCAGGATTAGCGTAAGGAGGAGCGAGGGTGCAACCTGGGCTCTTCGCTGCAGCATGTGACATTCCACACTCCCCTGGCAGGTCCCTCACAAAAGGCCACCAGACAGGCATTAGGCTTTCATGTGGTTATCACAGGGTGTTGCTAGAGGGTTTCATTTAGCTTTTTGCCAGGAGATTTTTTCCTCCCGATTGCTGAGAGGCCCATAAATGCCTCCGAAGTACCTCTCCCGCCGAGCCCCTCTCTGTTTTAGCTTGATGTGACCAGGGCTGAGCAGCCACATGGTTATTGATGGGTCCTGATTTAATGCCATGTTCTCCTTCCCCCTCATCCTTTTTGGCCTCCCTCCCCTTCTAGGTCTGCAATCCTGTTTTCAGAGTACTACCCTTTTTTTTCTGTCTGGTTTTCAGACTGACATCCCTTTTTCAGCGCTTTTTCATCCTCTCGACCCTTTTCAGCCTCTGACCCCTTTTTAGCATCCTGCCTTTTTCTACCCTCCTCCTACACTTTTTTGGCCTCTAACCCCCTCCTGCCCTCCACCCATGTTTGTCTGACCCCGTTTGGGCTTCCGTGAAGGGCAGCACCGCAGCTGGGCTATTTTAGATTCTGGAAAACACACCTGAGAGGCTGTTGATCACATTTTTTTAACAGCAGGTTGTTTGCAAGGAAACTGCTGGTAGCGTTTGCACTTGGAATTTAATCAGGCCCGAAATATTCAGAGAAGCCTCAGCAACAGCATTCCTCTTCTCCTTGTCTGTCAGCCAGGCGTCTGTGCAGGCGAATGTGGGGAGAAGTGGCAGATCTGCTCACACAGATACGTTGCCTCTGATATTAGCATTATCATCATGCTTTCCTGTGTCCCCACAATCTTTTGGCCATTGCTTAGCACCAGCTGTAATTGTTATCTAGGATAAAAAACCCTTGTGCTCTTGGGAGAGGGTGGCACCTCCCATGTTGGTGGTCCTACCTCACCTGGAGCAGTGGCAAAGGGCAAGGAGAGCCTGAAAAAAGGCAGCTTGCAGGGGCCAGGCTGGTCTCTCATCTCCTCTAAGCCTTGGTAGCTTGGGTTAAACCTTCAAAATGGATGTTTTCAGCCCACATATTCATGCAACATATTCTTCCCCCAAGTTCTCTGCACCCCATTGAACCCTTCGCATTGTTCTGGTTATTTTCACAGAGAAGACATGTTTTAAATTTCTTCATACACAAAGCAATTCATTTTCCAAGCCATGCCATTATTGTCAGCTTTCTGAAAGGCAGTGGTGGGACAGACCATCGCAAACCTACCCCAGTGTTACCTCAGACTTGTATAAAGTTCAAGCAATTAGACAAATCTTAATGTTCCTCCTCCCATGCTCTTACTTATTTTGACGGTCAGTTAAGGGAGGTGAGTTTAATTTGTTACTCCAGCAATACTGACCATTAACCTTGGGTCCTCATTTAGGACAATATTTAATCGCAAGCTTAAAAAACCTTGAAAAGAGTCGTTTATATAAATGATAATCTGAGCCATTTGCCCCGCTTGAGGCCTTGAGAGTTAACAACAGGAACATCTGCAAGACATTAATTGTGGCAATCAATTCCAAAATACAAATAACTCAATAATTTATAATAGACCCCCACCATTAAATTGTACTGTGCTATTTTTATTGATCTCAGTGCTTATTATCTGTGTTACACTCATTTATAATAATCTATCTGGCCTTTGAATTTACTTACTGCTGCTCGTCAGATTTAGCTCCGGTTTGGTACTGAAAGCCTATGAAGCAGGCTGGATCTACCATTTCAATTGTTATCCCAATTCAGTGGAATGAAACAAATTTGAATTAGGAACTCACATTTAGCCACATCAGAGGAATTAATACATGTGATTATATCAGTTTTGCAGGTTTCAGAGTCTCAGTCCAAATTTCAGGTTTTGCCCTGGAGCTGTTTTCTCCCATTTTCTCTTTCTTAAGTCTGTCACGGACAGAAAAATCACCTGGCCCTTACCTCACCTTTGTCAGCACCTCTGAAGCAACACTGGAGCACGGTTACATTAAAAACCAAAATTATGACCACCTGGTTTCTGCTCTGGGATCTTTTATAACATCAGAGCTCTCAACACACCTCTTCCCCAGAGCCCAGCCCCAGCTTTGCAGTGTTGTGGTCGAATGGTATAGAACTGGAAACCCCAAAACTCAGCCCTGCTCCCGGCGGACGTGAGGGCAAGCAGAGCAGTTGGCTCTGGACAGACAGCTGGAAAGGGAAGAGGCACACAGATATTGTGATTTTTGGGTGTCGATGCAGTTGCTCCTACAGCCTGAGGGCATCTGCATCCTTAGTCATGCAGCAAAAGTGACTTGGGCAGGGAATGCGGTTCCTGTATTTCCCTGTGTTGGGGTTCCTGTCAGGCTTTCCTCGCTAGACAATATCAAAACGAGACAGGCGTGGGGAGAAAGTCCTCGAAGAAGCCTGTGAGGTGGTGCCAGAGGTTTTGCAGGTGACACTGCTGTTATTTCTGAGCGAGCGCGGAGGTGGTGTGGGGAAGGGCGTCGTGTTGTGCTGTCTCGGATGAGTTGAGAAAACAAGGTCATTAGGGATGCCGGGTGGCTTCGTGCTAGAGCAGAGCTGTGCGTTGTGCAGCACAAGGAAGGTTTTAAAGCTCAGCTGCAGGCACAGCTCCTCAGCCTCACCTGGACTTTCTTGTTCTTTCAAATTAAGAAGCTTCATGCAAACTGTCATTTCTCAGAGGAGTTGGATCAGGCGCTTGCTCAGGAGGATTCAGCGGCTTGTTTTTTAGACATCTTTGACCAGGAAAGCGAGAGTTGTACAAACACATCCCTCAGCAGAAAGGTTTTTTCCCAGCCAGACTTCCTGGTGCCCTCCCTGGTTTCCATCTCCCCCCAGGCAAGTGCTGTGCTCCCATTCCCTTGGCATTTCGGAGGGGTGGGCTGCTCCCCGCTGCTGTGAGCGGAGAGGGCTGCGCTTCAGTCCCCATGGAAACAATTTGGAGAGTTTTTGAGCTTGTGTAGCATTGCCGTGCTGTGTTTCGCCTTCCTTTTCACTTCCATCATGAGGGCTGCAAAGCTTTAATGCATTAATGTTTGAAAAGCACTTTGAGGTCCTTGAAGAAGGTGCTACAGAGGAGCAAAGTGTTATTACCTCAGATTAACTGTTTCTGTTTTGCCCTGTGACTCAGAGTCACAGCTCTGAGTGTTCGCTGTTCTTGGTGGAAGCCAGAATACTGGAGTGAGGTCTTCTTGTAACGAAGGCCTCCTGGAGAGCTCTTCTACCAACACATCCCTGCTGCAGAAAGTCACCTCAACACCCACAGGAAGTCTGAGCAAAACTTCTGTGACTGCAGTCAGACAGGGAATACACAGGCTGATTTACATGGACAAAATGGAGGGAATTCCTAAGAAGAAATGTCACGCACAGTTCATGTGCTCTGGTGTGAATCTAGACACAGCAGCCAGCAAGACAGACCAGGTGAGAGCTCACTTCAGTCTGCATAGCAGGGGGAACTGGGGACCCACCACCACCTCAGATGTGAGGGTCATCCCCCAAAAGCTCCGTTAGAAGACACCATTTACTGCTATTAAAATATCCAGCCATTTCAGGGGTGTATATCTACTTAGCCCAGTTGCAATTAGGAGGCTGGTTTCTGCTCCTGACTTCAGTGGTGTGAATGTAGAGCTCTCTGGTAAAGCTTGGAGCAGATTGCACCCTGATGCTGTGGCGAGGTAATACCACATACTTGTCTGCAATTCAGGAATGTGACACACTATGGCCTAAGGGATTTTACATTTCTATTCCCTACCAACCATCTCAGCACCTTTCAGATATCTGCTGCTCTCCAGCCCTACCCAAACTCCTGCTGAACCCATTTACACTTGGGAATCACTGCACAGCTCCGTGTACTTCTGCATTTATGGATTGGGCTCCAGTTTCCCCATCCCTTACTCCTCTCTTTGGTCCCCTGTGTGGGGGACCCCACAGGGCTGGTCCCCTGCAAAATCCTCCCCAGCTCCCAGACACATAGGCCTCTCCAGCTCTGGATTTGGAGTCTGCAGATGCTGACCAGTTCTCCTGAGGAGCCTACCAATGGGTATTTTGCCTGGGCTGCCTTTTTCCTTCCCTTCTTCAATTCTGGGGGATTTTTTGGGGTGGTGGTGTTTGGTGTTGGGGTTTTTTTTAATTATGATTTTATTTTATTTTTAGTTAATCATGGTTTTTAAGGAACTTATGAATAATAAACATAAGCTAAATCTGCACTGCTCGCCTTGTTACGGGTGCAGTGAGCTGGGACCACGCTGCCCCATCTCTGCTCCTAGTTCCAGCAACAATTACAGAAGCCAGTTTTAAACTCTTTGTTTCAACATTTGAAACAAATCTTTTTCCATACACACTTTTTTCAGTCCGGCATGATGTTCTGAAAACTAACCATACCAAAAAATGAAGGGACTGATTTCCGTCTTGGTCAGGTCCTCGCCTGCAAGGCTGCCCAAACCCTGGGGAAGGGCGAGGCGATGGGACACAAGATGGGTGAGTGCAGCCAGGAGGGGCCCCTTCTGTCACAGCAGCCTTAGGTCAGTTTGAGCCACCCTCACTTCATCCTCCTCCTCCCTGGAGATGCTCCATCCCCTTCCAGCCCTTGTGCTCTTGGCCCTCTCCTCTGTGGGTTATACCCCCTGCCTCAGGCTCCCCTTCCCCCTCTTGCTGACGTGCCTGTGATTCATTAATGCTTCAGAGATACCAGTGAATGGAAAAAACCTAACCAAACATCAGGTTGTGCTGCTCTGTACGTTTTCTATAGTGACTCACAAGTCTGACCAGATAACTCCCTTTCCCTCTCACTTAGTCACTCTCTCCCTCCCAGATAGGCTTGTCTGACTCCTCACTTCGCTCCCAGCTTATTATTACTCTGTTTTCTTTGCCATTCCCTTTCCAGTCCCTGCTCTACAGCGGAGCTTCGGGATGTGCAGTTCTTCCTCGCTGACCCATCACACACAATGAAGAGCGATGGAAAACCCTGACTGCAGCAACTTTGCCTATGGAGAAACCATAAAGCAGAGCTGCACTCTCACCCCCCTGCTTTCTCTGCTCGGGCTATGCACAAATTACTTTGTCATTGTGGCGAAACAAATAAGGCTTCATTATCATTACCATCCTGATGGGAGTAAACAAGTTTATTTACACTTGAGCACTGCTGAAGAATAAAGTCATAGAGAAAAGTTCAGGGTAGGTGGCCTGTCTTTGTCATTAGGGACAGCTTTTACAAAATCACTGCCCTGCTCGGCCAGACAGACTGCTATTCAGGCAGGCCCGGGTTAATGAAAGTACGGTGTGTGCTTGTTAAAAGGAGGACTACAACACTTGTAATCATGGGTGGTCACATTTTTATTTAATGATACGTATCTTTCCTTTCTCCAGCATTTGCTCTTAACCCTTTGCCTCCCTCCCGCCAGTCCTTATGCAATGACTAACTACAACTCCCCAAGTAAAATCTGATACCAGGTCCACAATGAGCTAAACCCACTTAACAAGTGATTTTTATTTTTAAATAACCTTTTCGTTAACAACCCTGAGATACCGACAAAGCAGAAAGACCTCAGAGCACGAAGGGCCCCACATGTGTAATCACTGGAGCTAAAATAATAATAAAAGGACAACTGCAAACAAACTTGCGGGAAGAAAGGGCTGCAAAACAGAACCGCTTCCCTTCTTTCAAGGCCTTCGTGTGGCCCCAGAGATAAGTCTGTTGGGACAAGGATACTTCAAAGCCAGAGGTCAAACTTTGCTCTCACTTGTATGACTCTCACAGCTCGTGTTGATGGAGTTACACCTGGGCAGGAGGCTCAGACCTGCTGTTCTGCTTTCACAAATGCAATGAAAGCCAACGCCTGCCATGACATGGAAGAACATCTATTTATCTATGGCATGACCTTGCTGAAGTTCTGGATGCAATCATGCTACACTAAAAAACCTCCCAACAGCTCCCAACTTTTCTGCTAACCAGTCTGAAGTGCTCACATCTGGATCGTGGGGAATTTTTTTGACATCTGTTTGGTATATTAAAGAGGAAGGATGTGCACACACAAAGGCAGAATTCACCAGTGCTCACCCAGTATCTTCACCTGCCTGTAGCTGACTGTTACTTCTTTCTGTGGTCATGCATGGGAATTTTATCTATCTGTCTACCAGCACCCCTCTCTCCCCACAGTTGTTTTTGAACATCATGATCACTTTTGACAGAGGAGCAGAGATGTGAAGACACTAAATTTCTCCAGAAAACCCACAGCTGTGTGAAAAGCTGATGCTCCAGTAGGTGTGAATTATCACCTGTCACTTAGGTATCTTACTCACAAACGTTTTCCAATGGTACTTAGGAATGTAAAAACACAAATTACAAGCAGTTTGGGGAATGGGAAAGATTCCCTCTTCAGTTAGACTTTGTATCTGCTGGTCATCCTCATCCATTCAGGACAGGGAAAGCAAAATGCTTAAGGCAAAGCTTTGTGCAAGGATGTTGCTTAGCTGCAGCCCATCTCTTTGGTTGCCTTACCAGGTCAGGGAAGATCTCACTGCAGCTCCTGCCCTGTTGTCATCTTGTGCTCCCCTCACCCAATAGAGGCCAAACCTGTCATTCTCCACATCCCTATCCAAAGCCTGGGGCAGCACTCAAGCAGGAAGGGCTGCCACTGATATAGAGGGAGAAGGTGCAACGTGAACATGTCACTGCCTGCCCTGGTGCTCCCAGCGCTCTCTGGCCCTATTTTAACCTCCGTTTCAAGATATATTTATTATTCCAGAGGAAACAGCTTGTTGGCCTCGTGAGTTATGGTAAGAGGGTGAATGATGGACTTTCAAACTTGGGGCAGCCTGAGCCTCAGCATATTTCATGTTCAGCAAGGAAAACTCAGGTAGTAAAGGTATTCTTCAATACTCTTGTCACAAATGTGTGGGAATTAACTCCAGCAAAGCTCCCGCAGCTCCTGGGGGAAGGCTGTGTGGCAGACAAGCTGAGAGACCACCAGAGACTGTCAGGGAGCTTGGCAATAGATGTAAGCCAAGCCATCCTCTGAGAGAAGTGACCAAAAACCTCCTTCCCTTATGCTACACAACGCAACAGATGGAAATGACTTTTATATTTTTCTTCAAAGCTAAAGACATTCTAAATAGTGCAGAAACACTGGCAGTGATTAGCATCACTGAGATGATAGTGCCTTTGGCTCTGGAGCTCATGGTTGCCCTCACGCTCCTCCTGGCTGAGCACGGGGGTGCCAAGGAGATGTGGAAAACACACCCAGGGTGGCTGCACTCCACAGACCTCGTCCCCAATTTGAACAGACAAACCTTGGGTGTGAAGGCAGGTGTGTTGGTCAGGGGGAAAGGCTGCATAAATAAGGAGAGCAGGTGATGCACCACAGCAGGAGAGTGAAGGAAACCATTGCTGAGGCTGCAGCTGACAAACAGGGCAGTGTTGCTGCTAAAGTAGAGGATACAGATATATTTATTAAATAAATATGCTAAAACAATAGGCAATGCTGAAACAGTGTGCATAACTAATACTCATTGCTTGAAAATCATTAACCTCTCCGAACACTTTACACCTATTAGTGGGCAACCCGTGGAGCCCTGCTGGTCTCCCCTGCGGGAGGCAAACTGAGATACAGACAGGGTGAAGGATTCCATTTCCAGATGATCTGCCTGAATTTCAGAGCCCCATATGAGCCTCTCTAAACTAAAGGGAATGCTCTGAAAAAAAAAAGGAGATGAGAACGAGGGGTTCTTAATGCAGAGTGATAGAAACTGTGTCTCTGCATACCCAGCAGGGATTAATTCAGGTGAAGAAAATTCAAAGTGAATACATGAACCTCTCACCTTATTTACTGCTCTATGCTCAGAGGCAGAAACAAACCCAAGCAGGCAACCAAGAGCAGCCAAGGCCTCCCCTGAGCTCTGCAGTTACTAAAGGCATCTCTGGGTGTTTTCCTTCACCTTTTCCGCTCTTTTCTGCCCTTTTCCCCATCATTTACAGAAGGCGAAGAGGAGTCACTGGTCGTGGGAGGGTTAATGAGTGAAGGCTTGCACCTTGCTACAGGGAGGCAAAAACTTATGAGTCTTCATGTTGTCACGAAGGTGTTGCTTGAGCTTACGCTGCATGAAATATCCCAGAACTCCTGCAAACTGTGGGATTTAAATTCGCAGGCTATAATTACAGAGTCTCCGGCACCCTCCCACACTTTGCAATGCCTCCACAAGCGAGAGCAGCAAAAAAAAAAACACCTGTCCTGGGCTCCTGTGGGCTTGTAGGTCCTTGCCCGCAGTCAGGCAGGGCTGGTTCCCTGGCAGGCAGCCGGGCTGACCGCTCCCAGCACAGCCTCCTGCCTGGCAAGGGCGGCGGGGTGGGAGCCTGAATTCTCCCCAGTGCACTTTGGAAACAGCCCCCAAGCAGAGGCAGAGCGGTCACGTTTGTAAACAGGTGCTCACAGCCAGGTTGATTTGCTGCCATTTTTAAAAGGCAACTCCTTGTCCGGCTTAAATGCAAGGCTGGGAGGGCTTGGAGAAGCAGCGGCATGAAAACAGCTTTCCTGGGATTGTTTCTGCCTGAGTGAGGCCGGGAACCATCGCAGCTGTGAACCCCCAATGATGCTCCCGAGGCTCTTTGGGGTTCCCCCAGATTGGCACCAGCACAACAGACATGGTATTCAAGGGTGGGGGCCAGACCTTGGTGCCCTCAGTGGAATCAGGTGGGAGTAAAAGGGACAGTTTCACTGGGGTGGGGGTGAGGGACTAGTTAAACCTATAGAAAATGCTCAGTTACCAGAAATGCAGCCTCAGGGTGCTTTGAACCTATGTTAGGCTAGGACTACTTAAGATGAAACCCACTTCTATATGCAGAGGTGCATCCCCTTTGCTTCTGGCAGAGATTTGGGGGGTAGGCAATGTCCCAGAGGCTCTGGGGACAGAGCAGAAAGTCCCTGCAAGCGTCACCAGGGTCAGGCTGTCTCTGGTTCACAGAGGCCTCTGCCATGGCTGGGAGCAGGTTCCCTCCATGGCGTATGGCAGGGTGGCAGGGGCTCCTCCAGCATGTTGTTGTGAAGCCGGTTGCGAGCTGATGTCATGGAAGGCTCTGCCTGGGCTGGCACAGGCAGGTTTCTGCACAGAAGTGGTTCTGTCTGCCTCCAAGGCACTTTTTGGAGAGACCTTCCATGGCATCCTCCCTTCCCTGCCCCCACAGCCAAGCAGCAAGGCAAAGAGAGCTTCCTTCTTCCTCCTGCTCCTCAGGTTATGGCAGTGCTACGCCAGAGCCAGCAGAGCTGGCTGGTGGGAGAGAAACTCCCCAGGACCTCGCTGGGCAGCATCTGGATCACCTGGGGGAAGGGAGAGCCCACAGCCCACACCCAGGGCCACCTTGGGAATGCAGCTACAAGACTTACCCAACAAATCCCGTGTGCCAAATGGGGTGAATGTAGAGGCTGGAACTGTCAAGGGTATCCACGGCCACCAGTCAACATGCAGCAGCACTGGGAGGTGGTGGTGCCTTGGGTTGTGTGGGGACAGTAACACCTACGTTGTGTGGCGTAAGTGCATCCATGCTGAGAAAGCCTTTCAGCTCCTTCTTTCTCCATCCTTATATGCTTAATCTTTTTTTAATCCTGTGTTGATGTTTATCTCACCTCATGGTGATATGGAAGGGTATTTCTCATCATAAAGAGTTTAAGAGTTAATACTGTGTCCTCTTGTTTGTGGCAGAAGGTGCACTTAGTGCAGCCCTGCAGCAATGCCTGTCCCTTAACACGTGCACTTGCCTTCTCCCTTACTGAAGCCCATCCCATCAGGCCCCCGACTCCTGGAATGAGCCTGTTTGCTCCTCAACCTTCAGCCTGTCTCCACCCATCAGCTTTTCTACTTTTGGCTGCTTTAGCAACGAGCCCTAGAGCTGCAGGAAGGACCCCACACAACCCCTCCAGTGTTGGTCTGCACAAACATCCTCTGTGTCATGGAGAAGAGATAACTTTGATCCACCTTAGGGGGTGTGAGGGCCTTCTGTGGCCTCTCCTCTAGGCTCTCCCAGTGAGATGTGCTGGTTCATCAGTGTGGCCAATTGCAACCCCCAGGCAGCTCTTGCTCATTCTGTGCTGGTGTGACCCACACATAATGTGGCCAAATTAATTAATTCAAGGGCATCTTTTATGTCAACATCACTAAGTTAGCAAAATGCTTTCCTGACAACACAGCACGAGAACTTTTCAGGTTAGAGGGTTTTCCCTCTTGCCACTGTGACCATGGGGCAGCAGCTCCAACCACTGCAAAACACTTGTGCTGAGCTGCAAGTAAGATGGGTGTTTAGCTCTTAGGGGCAACTTTCCACTCACCAGCCACTGGAATAGCAGGAATTGTTCCTGCTACAAGGGCTTTGGGAGGTTTTATCAGCCCTCCTATCTGTGCTCCACACAGAGGGGCTGTAGGGCTGCACAAGAGGGTAGCCCTGACCCCACTGCACTGCTCAGGGTCTTGGCTGAGCACCCTATTTCTCAGCTGTGCTTTTCTGTGGAAATAGTGTCTGAACCTGTGTCTCCTGGAGTGATGGGCAGCATCCCTCTCACACCAGAGGTTGGACATGCTCCCCCTTCATGAACAGCTCTTTCCCTCAGATTCCCATTGGGATCAACATATCATGGTTCCTGAAATGAACTATTTCAATTACTATTTTGACCTTGTCCAAATGAAAAAGGTAACAGAGGGATACGAAAAAGGCACAAATAGAGAATTTTCAGATTTCATAACCCCCCCTATCATCTGACTGAGGAAGCAAAGCATTTTAAGCAGGAGTCAAGCCCATCCATTTTGCTCTTTTTGCTCTGCATTTCTCACGAGACTGAGACAGCGTTTCTCAAACGGCTGCAAATCACTGTCACGTCGGCCAACGGCTTTCCCGGAGAGCGGCACGACGCGGCGTCAGGGGCAGCTGGAGCCCCAGGCGAGCCAAGGGCCACCCACCGAGCCTCTGCCTGTGTCATGCTGGCTCCAGAGGGCTGAATCCAGCCATGGCTGTCCCAGCTGAGGTCCTTCAGGGGCACCTCTGAAGTCCAAGGCTCTCTGCAAGGCACCAATGGGGTCCCCTGCTCAGTCCTTGCAACCTCCCTTGCGCTCTACAAGATCGCTCCTTGTTCCTGGTTGCTCTCTGGGACCTCCTCCTGTAATCACAGAAACCCCTCGTAATCCTTCAGTGCACACTCCATTGCTCCTCTGCGTTGTTCCCCCAGCGGATATTTATTTGAAGGGTTTCATTAAATTATCGCACCAACATCAGTTGGTACACAACTACAAATTAATTTAGGCGGTTTGCATTTTGTCTGACCTAATATTCATTATATTCCAGTCAAGTGGATGTGTTTTCTATTTGACGGTTTGTTTCATGATAAGATACATGGTCCAAAGTACTATACTTAGAAACAGAGGCAATATTTACAGACACTCCACGCAAATACTGCAATTACCTGATTAATTATAGACCTTACATTTGGTTCTGCAGATTACACTCTTATCCCTCCTTTCTCCCCTGACTTTCCCCGTTGCCATATTTGTATATAGTAGATGGGAATAGCCTTTAGATCTATATAAACAAAGCAAACCTGGCTGGTTTCAAAGCCTAAACACTACTCGGTCCCCCCTCTCTCCCCAGTGCTGTGCCTGCAGTGGTTTGTTATGGCTGGGATGCATGGAGCATTACCAGCCCTGCATTTTAATAACAATCTCAGTCCAGGAGATTGGAAATCGGAGTCTAAACATAGCCCTGAAGAAGGATGAAAAGGGAAGTCAAGAGGGACCTTGAAACAGTGTTAAACATGCAGGAGTGCTGTAACTGCGGTTAAGGGGAACCGCAGAAAATAAGCAAGCTGCAGACGGTGCTCTGGGGATTGACAGACAGACAGCTGTACAAGGGAATGTTACATTTGTACAGCACTTTTCATCCTGGGATCAAAAAGCACTTTAAAAACTCTGTGCAACTGAGCAAAATGCAGCCACTGAAGTCAACCGACCCCAGGCGAGATGCAGCTGCTGGTCACACCAGCCCAGCACAGGTTATCAGCCAGTTCCCCTGCCCCCTTTTTAATTTATTTGGTTAAATTTAAGTTTAATTAGAGGGAAGGATTCAGGCATGAACAATTGGCTTCATTCTTGTCTGCCACTGTATTTGGCCTTTCTAACACCATTGAAATGATTCCTAATTCGCACCAGTTTAGGAGAAGCTGTAGGTGTTTTTTGTTGCAACCCAAGAAATGGCTGAGATGTTCTGGGTGGAGGATGGTGTTACCCCACCATTGTTCTTCATGGGACAGCAGAGCAGCCTGGGCAGAGGTGACCCTTGTAGCAGCACAAGTCTGACCGCGGTGGAGGAAGGCAAGCAGAGGGGTAGGATGGAGGTCTGCTCTGAGCAGGTGGCCATTAGTATGGCATTTGGCACATCACCACCCCAGCACGCCCCCGTGTAGCTCAAGAGCTGTAACTGCTCTGATGCAGAGGTGTTTCCTCACCTGCTTCTTCCCAGTGCAAAGTACAATGTTGGGGCAGGGCAGAGGAGAACCGTGTCCACAGTTTGGCCACATTTCAAAACTGCACACAGGAGAGCCATGACACCTCTGTCCGCTTAATGAAAAGGATGTGTGTGATTGGAAGCAAAGATGGAGGACTGGAAAGTGCTCCCAGCTTGATGGCAAAGGTGTACAAGTGGGATTTGCTTAGAACATCCTCAACATGAAGGAAGGAACAGAATCACGTGATCTTGAACTCTCCTCATCGCCCAGCTCATACTTCTGTCCTGTGTAGGATTGCTTCATCTCCCTCTGCCTTTTCACTCTTCCCTTGCCCAGCTGGGGACTGTGCATCCTCAGCCTCAGCTGTTTCTAACCTGCTTGCAGGTACATCTCTTTCCTGCTACCTCTTCCCATAATCCAAGTGCCACGCTTCCTGACCCCTGCCAGGAGGTTTCCCAGGGGCTTCCTTTTGTGCTTAAGCACCTTGCAGTCAGGAACCCTACAGCAATGCAGTTTCATTATCTGCATGCCAAATCCATCAATGAGCAGATCTCCAAGGTGAAATGAAAACATGCATTACAAATGAAATGCTCTATTGCTCTCCTTTGCCTCCTGCCATCACCGGAGATCTTTGTGGTTAGTGTGCAAGACAGCTCTTCCCTACTAATTAACATTTAAAAGTGTTCCTCTCTCACCCTGCCACCATGACAGGGGGGCTGCTACAGCCCAGGTTGTTCCTCGAAATAATTCATCACTTGAGAAATATCAGAGAGCTCATTGTAATCTCACAGACCTGTCCTAAAACTACATCTGTCCTCCTGTATCCAACGCAATGGTCTCTGCAAGGACTGGCTCAGGATGTTTACTAGATTTAATTTGTAGAAAATATCTTTCCAAACAGTGTGTGTCTGATTTTACAAGCAGGATTTTGTTTTTCACATCAGTAAATAGTCTGAGCAAAGAAAATGCTCTGTTGTGTGTGTCACCTGTGAAAAAAAATCACTGAATGTACCCAAGTTTCCAGTTTCCTATTGAAATCACACCTTTTCTTTGTACAGATCGCAAGCAGTTAGAGATAGATATTGTCCTTTACTTTGCATATTTACGGTGCTTAGTACAACCAGGGCCTAATTCCTCATAGGTTTTCTCTTGCCCTGCAAAACTCATAAAATCTAATCCGCCTCCATCTGCAGCTTCCCACAAAGGAGCAGAGCAACTTGGGGGACAAAGTGACTTGCAGAGTTCCCCCTTGCGTGGACTTGTGCTTTCTTTGGTTTTTATTAGCAGTCACCAGTGGATTTTGTACTCAGACATGTGCTTCACAAAGTCAGTGGAAAAGCAAGAGTGCATCTACTCAGCAATGGCTCAACCTTGGGGGGTGCAGAAAATGTATTAAATCGATGACTGTTAACCTCTCTGGTCCAAGCCAGCAGCTCTTAAGCTTGTTTTGCCCCGGCACCATTACCATGACAGCAGGAATGCTGTGGGGCTCACCACAGCCATGAATCTCAGTTGATTTGGCACAGGACGTGGCATGGGGCTTTGCAGGCAAGACCACGTAAAACTCTGAAGGAGTAAAACTGTGCCACACCATGTGCCGAAGGCAGGGGATGGTCACCTCAGAAACAGGGCTGGAAAGCAAGCCTTTCTTACGCTTGTTTTTTGTATTTTTCATGGTTATTGGTTGTGCAGCACTGAACTACAGCAATATGCCCCTTGGAAAATAGTCTCATAAATAGAGCGTGACCCTCTGGGAATGCTCTGCTCAGGCACAGCAAGTCCCACAGCCACTTTCACGGGACCAACCGCCCTCTCTGAGAAGTGGGATGAATTACCCATGGCAAAAGCATTGCATATGCCTGTTTATAGCTCGTTCTTATATCTCAGTGCACCACCAAACCGCCCTTTGGAGAGGGTCAGGCTTTTTTGTTATTCCACACACACCTGACAGCAGCAGGTTGCCACCCTGCAAACTGGGCACCTAATAAATCCATGTGAAATCCCACCAGGTGTATTGTGACCCCCCTTTGCTCACTCCCTCCGTTTGAGTTTGCAAATTGTGGGTGCCAGCTTTAGGGAACACCGACCCGTTTGCTGTTGTTTGGTACCCATAGATAGGGGCAATGGTGAGGATGAAGCTGTCCGGGCACAGGGACACTGTGCTTCTTCTGCAAAGTGAATCTCCCCTGATAAGGACCAGGAAGCCAAGGGGTGAGTCACTGCTGGGGCTGTTGTAAAAACTCTTCACTTCCATGCTGCTGGGTGCATGTTTGGCAACAGAGGGGTGGGAAGCAACATGCCCTGCTTTTTTGCTAATGAATAAAGACCTGGCTCCAACACCCTCACAAGCAGCAAATACCAGGTTTGTCTGCGATATAGAGCAGCAGGAGACACCAGGGTTGAACACCAGCACTGTCTGCTCTGTTAGACCGAGGAGCAGATGAGTGACCCTCATCTGATGAGTGTAGGAAGGTGTTTTTGCTGGATTTTAATTTCAAAACTGCTATATAACTGAGGTATTTTTTCAATATAGCCCATGTTCTCAAGCATTAAAATGATGTGGGTTTGGTTCAGGAGAGTACAGAGGTATTTCAAGACAGTTCTTGCTCCAGGGAGTCTTTCTCAATGTGTAACACCAGTGAGCTTTCCTCCCGAATTTCACCAGTTGTCATTAGCATTTGTTACTGGGCAGTCATTGCTTGTCTTTAGGCCCTGAACATGTAAAGAGCAAAAAGATCAGTTTCATTTCATAAAGGTAACACTTATCTCTTCTTTATGGTATGGTATGGTTGGACTCGATGATCTCAGAGGTCCTTTCCAACCATGACGATTCTGTGATTTAAGGTTTTACTAATTCAGACAGCTCTGCAAATTCTCTGCCAGCCCAATATTTGGGTGTGTAATGTAGCATATTCCGTCTCTGCATGCTATGTCCTTTTTTATCAAGGTACAACTTTCACCTAAAATACCTTTCTTATTTTACCTGCTGTACAAAGCCCTCAGTGGACACTCACTGATGAAAAAGAAGCTAGAACACAGTCCAAGCCTCTATCTAGCTTGCCTGGCTATTCATTTCTTGAGTTGTCCATCACCTTCACATCTACACGTGCTGTATCAAAATCTGGAATCTCCCAGCAGGAGATTCCCCACCTTAGCACACTAAGGAGTCAGGTTTAATCCAAACAAGAAAGAAAGGTCCTGTTCATGATCTAAGATGCAAAGAGCCAAGCCTTGGTCATTACTTGTACCTCTGGGACTGTGAGCCTTGGAGAAAGAATCACAGTTTTGGGAGCAGACGATGACCGAACGGTAAATTACATAATCTCCCGTAAATGGAGCCTGTTCGTAGCCCAATTACCCATCCCAGCAGCCCCATGCAGTTGATTGCAGGATTATATAAAGGGCTTTTCATTAGTCAGAGAGCCACAAAGGGAGCTCTTTCCAAGTCTTCCTTAGGATTATTTAACCATCACTCTGGACGAGACCAGCAGAGCATTATTTGGTTGTGTTAGAACAATATCCACCATCCTTTCCTCGAGCACGTCTGCTCCACTCGAGCATCCTCCCACAGAGGGGTACAGGGAGATGGGCGGTGTGTTTCCTGCATGAGACAGGGTTGACCACACACCGTGCCCCGGGATGGAGGGAGGTCTGCTGTGCCTCTGCCAGGCCAGGCATCTCCAGGTTTGAGCACCCAGGTCCCACCACCCTGAAAGGCTGACATGGGCCGAGCGACGCCGGTGGAAAACCACCCCGTGCCCAAAAACCCCCACAAGCATTAGTGAGCTGGTGAAGCACCTGTACTGTCACAGCTAAACTGAAGCTGCAGCACACAGCAGATATCCTTCTCTTTCTCCTGCAAAGCACGGATGGACAGGCTTTTCCGATTTCCCCTGACCTGGTAGATATAATAAAGATGCAGAGCACTTGTGACAGCAGCAGTGTAATTGTGACATTGCCGCTGCGCCGGAGAATGTGGCCAAGGAAGCAGGTCCTAATCGCATCCTTATCGCTGCCTGGTGATGTGACCTTAGAGAAGTTGCCTAATATAGCTCATTTGCCTTTCCCTTTCTCCATGGCAGGGATAATAGCAGTTCACGGGTATCGCAGAACTTCATTCATTCACATTTGCTTCTGGTATCTCAGATTATCAAAGGGCAATCGAGAGGAAGACCAGCAAAGAACAAGCTCCTATTCACTTGTCACTTGGAAACATTAACCTATTTTATATTAAAAAAGGGGAAAAAAAAAAGTAATCCTGAGAGTGGTTGTTCCTTGGCTTTTACTGCTGCTCGTTTTAAAATCCCCCCAGCCTCCACCCTGCGATCGCCTGGATGAAATGTTGACCATTTCACAGCGCACCAAATTGGTGTCTTCCCTCCCCTGGCAGGAATGACAATGCAAACAAAAATAGATAATGCATTTAAAAAATCTACAGTGGATCGTCATGGCGATAAATAATTGTAGCATGTTGCCATAGTAACTCTAGCTGTAATAAAGAGAGGCCTATCTGCAGCTTAGCTAAATTTAGTTGTTCCAAACTATTAAAAATATTTTCAAATACTCTGGTAACTCTTTTTAACATTTTCTAGGGTTAGAAAAAAAGAGTTAATCTTCATTCATGCTTTTGTGTTGTCTCCATATTCCAAATACACTTCATGACTAAAATAATCAATGCCATCCAATTTAAAAGTCATTAAATCGCTGAGGAAATTGCTGAGGATTTTTCTGTTTCCCACCTCATTGAGCTCTTTCACCTGGAAGTATAAAAATCTGCTCATAGGAGATTTCCATTCTTCCAGGCCTGGTGGGAACCCATCAGGAGCCCAGGATCCGGCCCCCAGCTTGAACTGGTGGGCACTGGGGAAGTGAGATGGGCTGGCTGCGGGAAAGCATTTGTATATGGGGGAGGTTTGGAGGGGAGGGATTTTTGGGGGCCTGAGCTAACCCCCAGCGAGCACAATTAGCACCAGGGTACTGTGCAAAACATACAGGGTATCTCCAGTCTCAAACTGGGCTATGTGTAACTTTCCCAGTTACCTGACTGTTTTAAAACAAAGCCACATCTAATGAGATTTAAACACTGCTTGGATGTCCAAAATCCCTCCCTGCCCCCTCAGCTCGTTGCCTCTTTGCATGGGCAGCTACGTCCTGCCTGGAAACCTTCCCTTTGCCAAACAGGATTTATTTTTCTGGAAGGAAGCCTTAACTCCCATAATTCCTGATTTTTTTCAGATTTTGACAAAATATGGTCTCTTTTAGTTACACCTCACTGGAAGGAGGAATGAAAAGGTGCTGCAGGGGATATAAATTTTATTAACTTTCCTGGTAGTGCTCCCCACAGGCTGAAGAATCCCAGGTTCCCCCCCAGCTCCCGCACTGCGTGCCCGTAGCTCTTCTGGTGCTCCTCAGTGGAAAGGAGCTTCGTCATTTGTCTCTGGAGACAGGGCTTCCAGATTGCAAACTCTCAAAAAGCACTTACTGGCTGACTGATTTTGAAGTCTTGGCTTCACATTTCTGAGCTTATCTGGCTCCACGACAACAAAACTTCCAGAATTGGAGATTTTCATGTGAATACTTGATAACTGGCTCTGCGGTTTTCTGAAAAGCAATTGGCAAAAGCACATGTGCCTGAGAGTGATGGCTTGGGGGATGGTGCCTCCTCCCCACCTTCCCCTCCGGGACCCTTCACTGGAGTTTTTTGCAGGGTCAGGTGCCGGAGTTTTCTGAGATTTCTTCGCTCCAGCAATGGAAATGTGGTTTCCACCTGCACTAATGTAGTGGTTTTTTTCCTGTAAAGCATGAATTTAAGCCTCTTGTCCAAGCTGCCTGCAGAGCAGCCAGGAAACCTGTGCCATGGCCTGGGCTCCATCCCACGGGTGGGTTGGCAGCAGCAGATCTCCTTCCTCCTGGTGGGACCTGCTGGGTTTCCCAGGACATCTTTCTGTCCACCCTTGATGTCTTTCCTAAATTTTCTAAGGCAGGCAGGCTAAAGGACACACTTTTAATAAACTCAAGTTGCAAAATAATTTACTGAACATTTTCTCATAGCTATTTATTTTGCTATCAGCCAGTGACACCCTCTTAATGGCACAATGAATTATAGTTGCTGGAGGACGGGTTAACGTGTTAATAGCCCTCTTCCACAAGCAAAGCTGTTTCTGAAAGGCACTTTTTAGCTAGTATAATGTTCTGTGTCTGAAAAGAAACAAAAGCAAGTCATTTTATTGTTTTCTCATTGAAAAGAGATGGCAGCTTATGGCTCACAAACGACATAGCATAAAACCAGAACGTACAGCTCCGCAGGCAGGAATACCTGAACTCTAAATAACCACATGATTTAGGGAAAAAAACCTCTATCCCTTCTTGCCCGGGTGCAAAACCAGAGAAAAGCATTTGGAGTGCTCTTTAACACATCAGTGCCTGCAATTGTGGAAGTTTTATTCTTCCTCTGCCTTAAAAATCTATTGGAGTCAAGGAGAGGGCAGGAATCGCAGCCGCAAGCTCCAGTAGGGAGAAGAGCCGGATGATCATGGTGCTGAACGCAGCCTCTGAGGTCTGCTCAACCTTTATCTTGGACTTTTAGTAGGGCCCAAGGGAAAATCACCTGCAAATGTTCTGCTGCTGCTGTTTCCAAAGTGCAAAACAGGACTAATGCATTTATCTCTCACCCTTTGATCTGACCGGGAAGCGCTTTGCTGCAAGGGATGGTGTTTTGCTGGTGCCTTTGCTCATCACCCAGCGCATCACAGCCCAAACTTCAGCAGAGGCTGGAGTGGATTGGCAAGGGGGAGTTAATGGTAACACTCTAGTCCTGCTCTCCTTCAGACAGACAGCAGCATTGCTCTCCCTTCAGGTCCAAATAACCCCGTTTTGGTGTAATCAGTACGGGTACATTCTAAAGGCTTGTTTGAAGGTTCCCACTGACAAATTTCACTGTTGAACAAGACAATCTTGGGTCTTGAGCCCCCATCCTTCAGCAGATGTCGCCTGTTCCCATGTGCCTGCAGCCCTAGGTGAGCTCCCTGGAGCCCGAGCTTTGTGTGATCACACCAGGAGTTTTCCTTCCATGCTACCCGACCGTGCTCATGTGTGACAGTGACAACCCAGCCAGTGGTGTCCCACCTTCCCCCTGGCAGGAGATGCCCAGGGCTGGACCACAAACCCTCTAAGCAGCTTGCAAGGGAGGGGAAAGGGATGTGGTGCCTTTTCCTTTTGGGATGATTTCTCTAGCATGAGAATGTAAAGGCTCTGCCCTGGACAGGGCAGGAAAATCTGTTATGGTGAGAATTGTTGGGGATGATACAACGAGAACCACCTGCAAAGTGGGCAAGACAAAGGCTTGGGGCTCCCTCTCACTCAGCCTCTGCTCAGCAGGGCTCCCGATGCCCTCATTTACATTTAAAACTATGAAAAAGAGCATAATCCTGTCTCATTCATGGTCTGTTGTGAACTAGTATTTTGGATACTGGGTCTAAATTAGGTTTTAAAAATAGACCAGTGGTTTCTTTTTTTTTTTCCTTGTTATAAACAGAAATTATTATCTCATGGAAACATTTAACCTCAAATGGAACCTCATCTAATTTTTGCTGTGTTTATTATAGCCTGTGAAATATGAATGAGCATCACTGATATAACTCTATATGATTATTGAGCTGTGATGGGCCAGCTGGAAAAGAATCAGTTGTTTGGGTAGAGAGCTAAAAGTTCTGATATCGTGCTGATCTTTATGTGAATGATCTTAACCTCTGAGGCAGATAATATTGGCTCAGAAAGCTCTGGGAATTGTCCTTTCTCATTGAGTTTTATTGTTTCTGAACCTGGTCGTGGCTGCAATCAGGAAACACAGGAGTCAATGGGAAAAATGCATATCAGATTGAAAAGTTACTCATTTACTTGCCAAAAAAACAGTGAAAGAAAAACATTAGTTTTATGTTTTTAATTGTATTTTTTCCAGATGATAAAAAACGTTCGTAATGCTGAATGTAAGTATTCATTTTTCCCATTTCGATGCAAGCCTAAATAGTACATGCAATTATGTAACATATAATAAGTAGAGTATATTAAATAAAATATATAATAAATATATAAATTGTATAACAAAACTGTGATGGGAAAATTTTGACTGATTCTGCAGAAAGATACAATTTTGTTTTAATTTCATTTGAGCTAATAGCTTTACCATGACAAATTTAGAAGAAAAATAATATTTTAAGCAAATCCTGTCCTGTTAAGCAGTCCTGCAAACCCTTCCTGAAAACCACTGTGATTTATTTAGGTTGAGGAATTTAAGGATTATCTTTTTGGCTCCGAGTTTGCACAGCTTCTGGGACACCGGCATCACATTTCATAGCTGGGTTTTCCAGATATTATCCTAATAATCCTAATGATGGCCGTTAATGCCATGGAAGGACTGCACACAGGTGTCAGAAGCAAAGTTTTAAAGACTCCTCTCTTACCTGTATAACTCAATTTATGCAATTAAATAAAAAGGTATGGTAATAAATCTATACAAACTAACTCTACCACATCTTCCTTTATTTTTTGAAGCAGCACAGGACACGCTTTGCCATAGAATCAACTTCTCTGGGGGTAGGGCAGACCCCCAGCACCACGAGAGCCATGGCTGCGCTTTAACAACAGGTATTTTGGTTATTCCTTGTCACACATCTTTTTAATTACTCAGATTTTTTTATCATGGCCCTGGTTACTGGTTACCCATGTAATGGGTACAGAGGACCAGCATTTGTTCTTCTTGAGAACTACTTGCTGTCACTGAATGGACTGGTGTATCTTTAGAAGCAAGTAATCGGGACATTCTTCCCTGTAAATTAAAACCAGGGTGCAGAATATGAATTAGAAGTCCAATCCCAGGGAAGTATATTACACATGCTGAAATTTGAACAAGTCCCTGAAACAGATGTTTTAACTGTGTTTAGCCCACAGCCTCCACCCTCCCACCTCAACAGCCCACGCAACACCAGGCTAAACAGGGGTGCAAATGCATCAGGAGCAGATGCTGGTGGGAAATTTGGAGGCTGAACATAGTGGGAAGCTCTGGGCTTTAAAAGTAACGGGGGACAAGTTCAAGGGAATTGAAGATTATCAGAGAAACTCAGTTTTACAGGTTGGTAGCTGTTAAGCTACGTTTCCAAAGCACTCACCCTCCAGCTTTCCTTTCGGTGATTTCTCACAAATACAACTCCTCTGGGTGCAGCAGTTACACCTGGTTTACTCTTGTAGCACTGAGACAGAAATCAGATCTCCCTCAAACCAAAGCCTGGCACCCATTTTCAGAGAAATTCCTGTTGTATTCGATGGAAAATGTACTTTGTGAACAGCCCAGGTATGGGACCCTTTTTCACAAAGTCTCTGCAGAAGTCTATTGGAAAATTTAACATGTCTAATTCCACTTCCTCTGGCTATTCACTTAAAAATACTAAATTGAAAAACCCATTATTCTTCTAGAGGAAACAAAACAACACTGAAATGTTTTGTTAGTTTGAAAAAAAAATAATTATAGTTCTCTGGTCAATTGACTGGTGTATGTATAATTTCTAAAGTGGTTTAACTGTAACAATTGATGGTGGTCTAGATAAGTTTCACATTAAATTTGTGCTTAAAAATAATTTCATTTTAAAAAGAAAAGATTAAAATGGTTGCTGAGGAACTGGTTACAATTAATGGTTCTTCATTAAATGGACAGACAAACATTTCTATTGAAAATGGTAAAACTGTTCTGAAGAATAAATCAAATATTGTAAGCTGAAGACCAGTTCTATAATTTTCTTCCCATTGAGTTTTCATACTTTTACATACGATACTTTTGGGGTACAAAGAAATGTTACTTAATTTCAGCAATGCAACAAAAAATTTAATTTTGTATGTAGGCAAGTTTTTTTAAATATGGAAATAACTAAATAAAATTCTGCTGATTTTTTTTTTCAGACAAGAAAATAAAATAGATTAATAATCAAAAGTGCTTCTAAGAGCTAAATATGATGAAAGCAGAGATAATTCTGTGAGACATTATTATTATTAGTTATTCTATTTAAGAATTTTATTACTTTTTAGGAGTCCAGCATTTAATTTTTCTGTGGTATAATCTTTGCTTAGCTAAACAGAGATTAATTTATATTCTGCAGTAAAATGTTATCTAATATCTTGAGGTTTTTTATTGTCTATTCAAAACCACCCAGAAATAAGAAACCATTCAGTGCCTTGTGTTCATTTATTTAACGAAGCATATAATTTAAAAAATATTCAGGGGCTGAATTCTCTTTCTAGGTTTACAAATATCCAATACTTATGATTACTTTGAAGTAATAAAAAAAAAATAATACTGCCAGTAAGCCATTTAGATGCCAGCATCTCCCTATGAGTGAGAGAATTTCCCATGCCTGTGAGGCATCGTGGGGAGGGGAGCAGCCTGCTGAGGGGACACCCACCCCAGGTTTCTCAGGGTGGTCTCCAATGTCTTTTTTTTCCTGGTATCTTGAATCTTCACCCCAATAGTCCATTGCATATTGCCCCGTGGGGGGTGCAGGTTTCACCCTCTCTCTAGAGAGGCCACCGTTGAGGTATCAGGGCATCGAAAAAAGTCTGTTAAGGAAAACAGCCTGATAAGCCATGACTGGGGCATCTTGCTGTTCCATGGTCTGTAAGGACAAAAGAACCATGTTTACAAGGAGGGAGAGAACGTGGGTACAAATTAGGAGGTTGGAAAGAGCGACAAGTGAGATGCTGGAAAGGACAAACTGCTCCCAGTGCTGTTTGGCTTCACTTTTTGAAAAGCTGGGATGTGGGATCCCAACGGGGAAGGACAACTTCGGGCAAAGATGTGTCCCACACCCTCCGGGCACTCACGGAGGAGCAAGTGTTCTGTGTTGGGGATGTGCCAGGAGTTTCCATCCCGGTCCCCTGGACCGTGGCCTACAGTGCCACGCACAGGACCGAGAAGGTCTCCAGGGAGAGGGGAAGAGCATCGCTCTGCAGATCGTTACCTGTAGTTTTCACTTACAGATAAAACAGAAAAGGGTTAACTATGATAAGTGAGTGTGTGACTCTTAATGTCCTCAGAGCTAAAAGACAAATTTAAAAAAGAGGTTTTCATGAGCGATTAAATAGTGCTCAGCAATGCCAGGCCCTTCTGGCTTAACCGGGGAGAGGGTGAGCACATTCTGAGAAGGCAATAAAGATTGCAAGAACCACACTGAAAGCTCCCACAGGGGATGCAACTGCTTTGCACCGTGTTAATAACACACGTTTAATTTTCTGAGCGTCCCAGGCTGTGGAGTCGAGTGATGTGTTGAGGGGCAGAGTTGAGAGAGCATGTCAGAGGGCACAGAGCTGGTGCTCAGGACAAACTCTTTCCACCCCAACTAACTTCCACTCCCACCAGGAGACAGCCAGAGTGGTTTTCAACACGCCCTGTGTTCCCCAGGCTCCTGGAAAGTGGCCAGCATTTGTCTTGATGTCAAAAACTGTGAGTGCTTCGTCATAAAAGTAATGTAGGAAGTGATCCAGCCAAAGTAAAACACGAAAAGAGAGAATGGGGTTTTTTTTTAGGTTTCCAATTATTATTTTTTTCCATCAGCCTAATGCAGGGAGCTTTAAAAACCAACCAAACTTTGCATCATCCCGAAAAATGGCTCCAGATGAAAGAGAACATCTGCGCTGTAACGAAGTGTAGCTTCTGGCTGATGGTATCTGTATGAAAGAGGTGAGAAGGAGTACGGGGAGTGAGCTGCAGCTCTGCAGCAAGTGAAAAATAATGTATTGCTGATCCACAAAGTCACTTTGGGAGGATCCTTCGCAGTCAGTGCAAGGCTGAGAGGCAGAGGGAACCAGCTTTCCAGTAGTGTCATTACAATTATTCATAACACAACGCTGATTTCCCAGTATTTAAACATTTCATTGATGGCCTTTTAAGCAACCAGGAGAAGGTGGCTGGAGCCCAGCGTGGAGGCTGGGGCTGCCCCAGGCTTTGAGTCCCGGGCTGTTCCCTTGATTTGCCAAGCACTTAAGCATTTGCTGACTCGGGGTTAAGAAAGGTGGAGGCACCGAAAGAGCCTTATTGACTCATGATATTTTCCAGCCTGGCTTGTTTGTTTTCATTGTGCACACAAGTCCTGTTTACCTTGATCAAAGATGGCAAAATCAACAACAACACTACGCAGACAGGGACTTGCAAAATTCCTACCGAAGGCATGGCTGTGCCCAGACCTGTAGCTCCTGCTCTTCTCCCCCGGCCTCTGTCTTTCTGCCATTGCACATCGCTCCGGCCTCACCCAGCCCGTACTGCTCCCTGTCTCACAGGAAGCATCTCCCAGCCTCTTGTTGCTCTTCTCAAAATGAAATCCAAGTTCCTTTAGCAGGAGATGAGAAGAAGGATGCTCCCGGGCATCCCAGCCTCCTCTTGCCCTGCACATGGTGTGGCTGCTGAACCCCCTCGTTGTGCATCCCTCTGGGCACAGCAGCCTCCAGCTGACACTAACACCTCCTCCTCGGGATTTCTGGAGAGATGTGGCCACTTGAGTGCATCCCCCCACTAACAGGTGGAGAAGACAGCCGAGCAGCCTGCATTCCCTCTGTTGGGGTCTGCTCAGCTTTTGAGGGTGAAGGAGAAGCAGAAGAACAATTAGGGATGCCCGGAAATTCTGCGAGCTCACAGCAGGCCCCGAGCGAGTTTCTGCACAGCTCCAGAGCACAACCCCTTCTGTTCCAGCACCTCCGAGATTAAGATCTTCTGTCTGCTCCAGCCTCTGGAAAGCTTCTGAACGTGCTCCACAATGGAGGAGCCGTTGCAGACGTCCAGAGTGTGCTGTAACAACAGGATTATGCAAAACCCATCTGCAGTTCACGGGCTTGACGCAATGGCCCAGCCTCCAGCAGCTCTTGCACAGGTTTTGGTAGCAGTTGCAATACCAAGGACCCAACCTTGAGCAACGTTAAGGGGGCCTCAAGCAGCCCTGTCAGCCCTCCGAAATCAGACAAAAGGCGTTAGAAATGCTGTTTTCTTTTAGCATATCTTCGCTCCCTAGGTCTGATTTTAATTGTTTCAGTTTAAAAGGCCAACTAATTCTTCATTTTAGGTTTTCTCTGTCCAGCTGAAGGCTGCAGCAGCTTCTGTCTCTGATCACAGGGGGCGATTTTGTATGGGAAAGGCACCGAATAACATTTCGCTCACGCTAAGGAAGAATTTGTCAACAGGATGCCCACCTGTGGGCTTGTCTCAAGGCTTCACAACTCCAAATAACGTGAAGAAGACGTGATCCCCATTAACACCCTACACCTTTCATTTCCTCAGCGTCCCAGCCGGGAAGACTTTATCAGACAATAATTCCACATATCAAAGCAAACCAAAGGAACCAGGGCAAAGCCGGCTGGCACCAGCACAGGTAGCCAAGGCACCCAGAGAAATCTGCTCAGCGATTCGGTGGCACGGTGCACTAAATTGGTGTAAAATAAACAGTGTCTATTTATAGTGTAGCAGAGCCTGCCTGCAGGCATTGCAGCTGGGGCTTTTTTTTTTTGCTTTTCTTTTTTTTTTTTTCCCCTCTTTGCTCTGGATGAATGAGGGTTTTTCAATGAGGATCCGGGTTTCCTGAAGCAAAGTCCACCCCACTTTTTGCCATGAACCCCCAGGCAGTCCCTATGTCATGAGCAAAATATGCAGCGCCCTAAAAACCGGAGTGGAGCCTCTCCCCGGCTGGAACTGGGACCTGGAGGGAGACCCATGGGTGCTGAGCACCAAGGAGCAACCCTAGGGCAAGGAGCTGGTGGAAAGGCACCCAGGTGGTTTCCCACCACCAACCCCATGGCACCCCACGGGAGCTGGGCAGCACCAAGAGCCCCCCGAGCGGCCACGGGTGGGTGGCTTGGTCTGAGCTTCTAGTGCCCCAAAAGTGAGCCTGACTCTGAGGTTACACACTCAGACACACACACACACAAGCAAGATGATTTCCATGCCTCCACGGCTGCCTTCACATGTGGGTGGTCCCGGCGGGAGGAATGCGAGCGATGGGATCCACGTATCATCTCGCTCAGCGCAGCCCCGGAGACCTCCAGGGATTTTTGGGTGGGCGATTGTCCCAGGGAGCATCCCAGCTCCGGCGCGTTTTCCCCACACCTCTGGTCCATCAAAATCTCAAAGAATAAACTGCTTCCTCCCAAAGCAAGCGCCCCTAAAATGATGAAAGGGTTTTCAGTTGGTTTGGGGTTTTTTTGGCCAGCCCTACAATGGCAAAGAAAGGCAGAAAGAATAAAGTGTCACTAACCCCCCCGGCGCCTCACCACGACACAGATTTACATCTCTGAGTCAGATCTTTGCAGCTCCCTGCATATGGTCCGCATGATATACCGTTCCTGGCTAGTGACTCACTCAACACCAATATAAAGAAATCGTTTCAGACCGAGCAAGCAAACATCCCAAATTTTGCCACCTGAGGCTGCGAGGGAGGAGGGACACAGCCTGACCTGGCCGAGCCCGACTGGAGTGAATCAGGAGTGACTCCACCAGAGCCCTGCCACAGTTTTGTACAACCTTCTTAAAATTGCCTTTCCCTCTGATTTTTGCTGCGGTCGAAAATAACGTCTAAGATTACTCAAATTGAAAGAGATAGGAAGAATGCTGTACTCTCTTTCTTTCCAGGTTGTTTACTTGGTTCATTCGATATCACTTTGTGGGCAGGGTGTTCAGTTTCAGTGTTTCCACTGTGCGGTCACTTCGGTAGTTTCCTTTTGTTCTTCATGTGGGCTTTTCTTTCATGATGGTGTCAAGAGAGCAAGAGAAAAAACCTTTTAAAATATGATGGTTAAAGCCACAAAAAATAGCAGGTGGACTCGCACATGTCAGCTTGTAGAAACTAAACTCAATCAGCTACTCACTAATAGAAGAATTTATTGTGGAATTGATTAAATTTCCAGCGGACATTATGTCAGACGAGCTCACACTCAGGACTACGGTGTCAAGTTTGTGTGATATTTAGTTTGCATGTTGATGATTTTGGTACTTTTAAAATCACTTTATATACAATGGCTGCCATTATGGAAGGAAAAAAAAAAATCACAGTACAGAAAGTTGCTGAAATTACATCACCTAGAATTTTTCACAAAGATGGTTATCAGCAGCCCCATAGGAACATCGCTCTTGTTTTTGCAGCACTTTTCCCTCTGTCCATTCAGAATTCAGAACCTGGGAATATTCTCCTCTGTAAGGGAGCAAACAGACTCAAAATATCTCAGGAATCTCAGAATTTAGTCAAATAGATACCTTTAACTGCTGTCTTTTTTATTTAAAGAAGTAATATGAAATCTAAAGCCATTTAATTAATTGGAAATTGTTACACTTAAGCATGTACAAAAGAGTTATCAAAAGGGATGCTACAGCCATTAAATAATCAAATAGCAATACCATTAATAAGTAAATAATTAGAATGTGCAATAAATGGCTAGACTGTGTTAATGAGATCTCTCATACATCCTAAGTCAGGTCTGCTCCTTCGCACGGGAAAGGTGACCTATGTCCTGGTTTGAAGTAAAACTGAACCAATTTTGTGTTCTGTGATTTTACATTTTAGCTCGGCCTCCTCTAACTCTCTGAAATTAATGGAGAAAACTGCTCATTCTCAGAGTGATACGGTCAATGTTTGTGCTAATGCCAAGGAATGGTGTGCAGAGAGGCTCTTGCTTATACTTATTGCTGTAACAACCAAGGTCAGCCCATTTTCGTTATTTACCCCTTAGAGGGTCAGAAACAGAAAAATGTAGAGGGGTCCCACCTGTGGGGAGGAGGGGACAGGAG
>BJBW01011153.1:4226-16337 GCA_004320125.1 Scolopax mira | reverse complement strand
TGGGAGGTGTCCCTGCCTAGGGCAGGGGGTGGCACTGGGTGGGCTTTAAGGTCCCTTTCCACCCAAACCATTCTATGATTTCTTGGTGATTTTTGTCCCTGGAATCTAGGGCAGGGTCCATCCCATAGCATTTTCCCAGCCAGACATCTAGGCTGGTGAAGGAAATTAATTTATTAATTAATTAATCCTAGCAGGGGGCTGCTGAACCATGCAGAGGTCCACTGTTCTCATTGGTGGCTGTGGTGGCCTCAGAATATCATCAATGCTGCCTTCTGTCCCCAGATTTTTGTCATTGTCTCTCTGCTGGAGGCTGTCTCTGCCATAATCAGGGCAGGGACACCAGTCACCAGACCTGGTTGCTCAAAGCCCCCAACCCTTCATGCAGCCCAAGAGGTGTCTGGAGGGAGGAGATGACACCAAAGGTCATCTCAGTGACCCATCTTGAGATCCCTGGGGTGGGGGCACCCCACAACATCCATGCTCCTCTCCCATACCTAGCTACCTCTGCCAGCACATGGAGAGCCTCATACCTTCACCTCAGCACATTTTCTCCTGCTGCTGAGAGAAATGCTTTGTGTTCCTGCTCATCATCAGTCACTCCATGTGTCCAGAGTGAAAAATATTCATCTCCAGGGTGGAGAAACATGTTCCAGCAGCTGCTCCTGCAGAAAGGCAGAGTGCCATCCTCTTGGCACACATCAGAGTGGGACGTCAAAGTCAAACCAGGGCTCAATGCAGGGGCAGATACCTCCAGGAGAGTGGGCCTCAGGGTGACACTGACACCCCCCACCTCTACCTGTTTCCAGAAGGGGCTCTGTTGGGGTGAGCACCCCAGCACCTGGTGACACAACTCAGGGTCCTCTTCTGAGCAAAGCCACACCTCTGTAGCCTAGGGTTCACCTATGTGCAGTGCCCCTTCCCTGTCACCCAGGGTAAAGGACAGCATGCCAGCAGTGCTGACCCTGAGGACACGCCGTGGGGTGGACCAGAAAGCCACCCAGACCCAGGTGTGGAGGGGAAGGAGTTAATCTCTCAGCCTGAGCATCCCTCTGCCCGAGGGCACCACCGCTGAACATTTTTCACGGTGAAGTAATGCTTTCCAGAAGAGTTTGCTGCCTGGCTGCACCCAGGGTGGTGCTGAGGGAGAAGAGCATGGGGACACAGGTGTTCCCCCACCACCGCACTGTGCTCCTCTACCTCTGCTCATCCCCACTCCCACCCTCTGCCCCACAGCAGGGCTGTCCCGAGATTGTCCCTCTTTGGGTATTCCCCTTTTCCTGGTCGTTATTCATTTGGGTTTCCATGAGCTAATACACAGGACTCAAAGGTCTGAGGCCACACAGACTTGTCACATGGCAGGTGAGTCACATCTGAGAAACCTGCCCTGGCCAGAGCTGGAGGCATCATTAAAGAGTCCTCCACTGCCAGGACATGAGTAATGCCTGCCCCAGCCTCATGCCACCACAGTGCTGCCCACACCAGGAGCTGATGGAGGCTCTGCCCATGCCAGAACCATCTGCTGGACACCTCCTGCCAGACCATGACGTTACCTGCTGAGCTGGTGGCAAGTTGAAGGTGGGTCTCCAATCCGTTTCCACCAAGTGACCAGGCAACAATGGCACTTGTGCAGCCAGTTGCTTCACGGTCCTTGTATTGGGCCAGTTGGCCAGAAATCAAACCCACTGACCCCAAGAGGACACAAGCAGAGGACAGGTTCAAGGAGCAGCTCCTGGGGTCATCAACCTCCCAGGTCTCTGCAGGGGGAATAAGTGCCCAACCCACTTGCACAGGTCCATGGAGTGGTGACACGATTTTGGTGTGACCTGGTAGCCTTTCCTTCCCCAGAATGTTGGGAAGCCAGGAGAAGGACATGCTAGGTACAAACCATGGGACCCTTGCCTGAGGACAAGGAGGGAAGAGACAGAGCATGCCTGATTCAATACAGCCAGGATGACTGATAACAGCAGGTTTTGGTTCCCTGGGAACATGAATGAGGTGGAAACATCCCAGGGACAATGTGGGTCCGTGTCCTGGATTAAGCTCCATGGAGAAGACGGAGTCATCCTAGTTAAATCTCTCCAGATTGATCTTATTCTCCTTGGGGCTGGCGTTTGCCTTACAGATCAGCTGTGACCAGGTCTGTCAAGACTTTTTACTTTCCCTGAACTACATCACCACAGTCGTACTCGCCCATCTTCCCCCTGTCCTGGGAGCTTGAGATGGTTGAGGAAGAAACTGGTTCTTTCACCAGCAGCTCCGTTTCCCAACGGCACCCACCACCTTTGCACGCTCCTCCCATGGGCAAATATCTCAAGCCCTCCCCTATGTATAGCTATTTTTATATAGTCCTCCTAAAGCCTGCCCTGATGCTTCAGCCACTGAAAACACCTTCTGTGACAGGAATCAAGGCCAACAAATGCATTTGATTGGTGTTATCAGTTATTGGCCTGGAGCAGCACCAGAAGAAATCACTTCATTTGGGTTTGAATCATCTCTCCACCAGACACCTGTCTGACTACAGCACAGCTACAGCCCAATCTCTACCTGTCCCTCCTTCCCTTAGCAAGCTCTTCCCTTAAAATTTCTCCTCTTGCCTCCCCTGCTGCCACCCAAGCACCTGCAGGAGCTGCAAAGAGCTTAAATACAGTGGCCTTCAAAAAGAGAAGGACATACTGGCAATTGCATCCTATTGTCCCCTGCAGATGCATTTCCTGCTCATGACATCTCATCACCAGCATTGCTCCTCAGCTGCTGCAGGAAGCAGGACTGAAGAAATTGAATTCCCCAGACCCGGCTTGCCACTGCCTGTCCCCATGCACAGTCAGGGGACTTCTCTGGTGTGAACACCCTGTGTGGGGTCCAGTGTTCTGGTTTCCCAGCTCCTCGCCTGTGCACAAGGTGTCACCATGGGAAGCTGAGCCCAGGCTGGAAATGTCTCAGTGTCACAACACAGCCCTGCAGGGGCTCACTGTGGCAGAGCACACGTCCTCCCCCACCAAGGGCAGCCAGAAGAAATGTAAGGCTTTTGTCCCTCTCTCTTAAGCCTGGCAGATGCCAAGGCCACATCTTCAACAGCCTTTAACCAGAGAGATGCTCAGTGACATTTCAGAAGGCAGCACGACAGATACCTGGGAGGAATCTGGTCTTGCAAGCCAAGAAGTGCAAAGACTACACCCACCAGCAGTGCCCAAAACATCAGTGGCAGCTTCACAGCTCAGCCACCCCTGCACAGCTTCACGTGTCACCTCCCTGCTCTACACCAGCTCTAGGTGCCATCAGCCTCCAAGGACCTTGCACTAGACAAGCACTGCAGGGGGCAACACAGAGGAGATCCCCCACTCCAATAGACCCTGTACCACCTATACCCCATAGTACCCCCTCTCCCAGCACTGTATTTTCTCCTGTAGCCCTTCACACAGCACCACCACCACCACACCCCCCCATTAGGGCACAGCAAAGGCCAGGGGGTCCCAAAGGTTCAGGAAGACAGAAGAGACACCACAGCTACAAGGCAGAGTCTCACCAGCAAGTGCCCCTGTTCATAAGCAGATCCAGAGATGGTAGAAGTGTTCAACCAAGAGTTCAGACCATGAGGAAAGTTCCCCACAATAAGGCAGATCTGAAAATCAAGCTAGAAAACAAATCAATCTGCTTTTCAGGATCAACAATGGCAATCAGGGTGAGAGCAGCCCAGGGAATCTTCTGGCAGGTCTACAGTTGGGGAATCAGCCCATGGGTTAAGGTCTAAATGACTAATGCTCCTCATTACACCTCATATTAGGACTGATAACCCTGGCAGTGCTTAAATAGACCCCCAGGGCCCATGGGCTGGGGCTGCAGGTGAGGCTGGTCAGGGCCATTAAAGCCTGTTAGTGCCTTGACACCCTGTGCAGCTCCTGTCCCCCACCCAGAGCTGGTAGGGTGCTCTACATACCTTCTCTGGCCCTGCTAGGGGTAGGTGCTCGGGAGGAGTGCTGGGGTGGGCAGAGATGACTACTGCAGGTCGTTAAAGACTCGTTTGTGGAGGCTGCTCTAGGTACACCTGGAGGAGCTGGATTTTTTTGCAGACCTTTCTCAAGCCACCCATCAAATGGCTGCTGTGGGCTTCACAGCACTGTTCCACAAAAAAAGTCTCATCCGTGCAAACCATCAGTGCCCACTGCAGCAGGAAATATCAAGGTAGACCCTGCCCTGTCCTCACCAGGAGACCAAGGACCCCCTGCCCATCCCAGCATGGCTGAGACCAGTAGGGACAATGCAGCCCTGTGGGGGCTGATGGGGACACGGGGCTGATCTGCTCCGCGTGGTCACGGCCTCTGCTGGATGCTCTCCCAGGAGCTGGAGGGAAGATCTTTTTGCTCCTCTTACACCCAGGTGCAAGCCCCAGCTTACCCAGAGCCACTCACCATGACATTGTCTGTCCCCAGTGTCCCTACAAACACCTCTCCAAGCTGGGGGTGGTGCCATGGGGCATCACATTGCTCCTGATTGCACTGTGTTGTAGCACCCGTGAGGGGGGGCTGAGAGACTTGGGGGGGTTCAGCCTGGAGAAGAGGGGCTCCAGGAAAGCTGGGGAGGGACTTTGGATCAGGGAGGGGAGCCCTAGGAGGAGGGAGAACGGTTTTAAACTGGAAGAGGGGAGATTTGGGAGATGGAGATGAGATCTGAGGAAGAACTTATTTGGTGTGAGGGTGGTGAGAGCCTGGCCCAGGTTGCCCCGAGAAGCTGTGGCTGCCCCATCCCTGGAGGGGTTCAAGGCCAGGTTGGAGGGGGCTTGGAGCAACCTGGTGTGGTGGGAGGTGTCCCTGCCCAGGGGAGAGGGGTTGGAACTTGGTGATCTTTAAGGTCCCTTCCAATCCAAACCATTCTATGACTCTATAATCCATACACAGAGCAGGCGGGAGGTGTAATTGCAACTGCTGGGCCCTTGTAACCTCCCCCAGACTAAATTCCCCTCATTTTAAGGATGAGGTAAATGAAAGTCTGCTCCCAGTGCCCTGCCATGGTAACAAGCTTTCCTGGAAAGTCTAATTGCTGTGTCTTCCCAGTAGTGAGTGAGCAGCAGGTTTCCAGGTTTCCAGTTGTGTGACCCCTTCCCCAGGCAGCACCGGTGCCTGAGCCCCGTGCTCAGATCCAGAGGGGTTTCAGCAGCAGCGATGCCGGGCAGGTTGATGAGAAAACCCATCGTGCATCACCGGGTTCTGGGCTGCATCACCCTCAAGACACTGCTGTCACCCAGGGTGTCCCCAAACACCCCACCTGGAGCTAAGGTTGGGCTGCTGGGGCTCTTTCTTCCAATACTTTTAGGGACCAAACGGAGCTTGAAGCAAACCCAGCAGCAGCCTGGTGGAGGTTGAGCACCCACCTGCCAGCTCCCCGGGAGCAAGGTGTGGACCAGGAGAGCCATCAGGGCCAGCGGGGGGAACAGGACCAAGCAGCCCCCAGCCAAACCTCTCCCTGACTCTTCTCCCAGCACTTCGGGTGCCGCTGCGTGATGCTCGTCCCCCGCCGGTTGCGGCCACGTTTCCAACAGCAGCAAATTGCTGGTCATGAGCCATGTCTCTCCACAAGATGAGAGCCTTCCTGATCAAAGATGCTCTTATACAAAACCAAAATATGCTCACTGGCCTTTAAAGGCCAGACTAAGCTTCTGAGGGAAAAAAAATATTCAATTTTCTGTAGATCTAATGTGAAACCATTTTAATGCTCATTAAGATAGAGAGACCCAAGCAGATTGTGCAGGATGGAAGACAGAGAGGGGGGAAAAAAAGAAGTTGTATTGACATTTTAGTTTAGGTCTTTATTCTACCCGGAGCTCCCCACTTCTGGGCAGCAGCTTTGAGTAATGCTATTGTTAGCAGCAGAATTGTAATTCTAATGTCCTTTTTATAACTGGCTTGGAAAAAATATAAATCCTGAAGGCTTTGACTGAATTCAAAGTAATGGAATTTGTATTGATGAAAAGAGAGCTGAAGATGGAGAAAGTTGCAAGCCCCCATGCTGTCACTCCCTACCATGGGGTGGTCACAGTGCTCGCCCACCCTGGGTGTCCCCCTCTGCAGCACCTTCTCGGGGTGCTCAGTGGTGGGGAATGAAGGAAGGGACCACAGGGGACACCTGGTCCTCGTGTGTCCCACCGTGGCAGCCCCATGGGAGTCATCTGCCAGAGCCACTTGTCCATCTGCTGGGTCACAGCCTCGGGGACAACTGTCCTGAGGGGTAACATACCCAGCTCCGTGCCTCCAGCCAATGGGTACAGGAAAGAACCCAAAGGGGTGTTTATTTGCTGCTACCTGGTGTGGAAATGGGAGATTGTGTAAAGGTGGGTGCATCTGGCCAGCTGTGGGGTGTCCAGGGGAAGGTGGGCAGGAGGAGCATCAGAAAAGGACCTGGGGTGTTGGTGTTGGTGGGGTGTTGGTGGACAGGTGGCTGAACATGAGCCAGCAGTGTGCCCATGTGGCCAAGAAGGCCAACAGCATCCTGGCCTGTGTCAGGAGTAGTGTGGCCAGCAGGAACAGGGAAGTCATCGTGCCTCTGTACCCGGCACTGGTGGGGCCTCACCTTGAGTGCTGGGTTCAGTTCTGGGCCCATCACTACAAGAAGGACATTGAGGTGCTGGAGTGTGTCCAGAGGAGAGCCACCAAGCTGGTGAGGGGTCTGGAGAACAAGTTACACGAGGAGAGGCTGAGGGAACTGGGCATGTTTAGTTTGGAGAAGAGGAGGCTGAGGGGAGACCTCCTTGCCCTCTACAACTCCCTGAAAGGAGGGTGTAGAGGTGGGGGTTGGCCTCTTTTCCCAAAGGAATAATGACAGGAGCAGAGGAAATGGTCTGGAATTGAGGCAGGAGAGGTTTCGATTAGATATTGGGAAGAATGACTTTATTGAGAGGGTGGTCAGGCCCTGGAACAGCCTGCCCAGGGAGGTGGTAGAGTCACCATCCCTGGGGGTATTTAAGAACCATGTAGATGTGGCTCTTCAGGGCATGCTCTAGTGCCCGGGATTATTGGTTTATGGGTGGGTGTGATGTGGTGGGGTGTTGAGTTTTTTTGTTTGGTTGGTTTTGGTTGGGGTTTTTTTTGTGGTTGGACTCAATGACCTCAGAGATCCCTTCCAACCACGATGATTCTGTGATTCTGTGATCTTCCCAGCATCGCCCACCCAATGCTCTGTTAGAAACAAGACTTTTGTCACCCATCTCCTCTGCTCTGTCCCACGGGAACCCTGCTCCCACCCCTCGCAATCTGGCATGGAGCACTGCTGGGTGCTCCTCCTGGTGCTGCCCAACCCTCAGATGGGGACAACCGTCTCCCCCCATGGCCTCAAGCCCCAGCCCGAGGGCTGCCTCCATCCCCAGCGCCTGCTCTGCTGGCTGAACCCCCCCTCCACAGCAGCAGAAACACCAAAATTGTAAGGAAAGCGCTCGTGGGAACTTGCCGGGGTCCTCCTCTTCCTCGTGCTGCAGGCCCTGTGGGTGGGAATCACTCCTGCTTTCTGAAAAAAACCACCCTGACATATGGTTTCTGTCCCATTTTGGCTTCAAAACTTACAATTAAGAGCTGTGTTTTGGCAAAGAAGAGCATGAGAGCCCTCAAGCACGCAGCAGCTCCCGCTGCACGAGGACTGGTGGGCAGCATCCCCCCGTGAACAGCAGCCAGGGCTGATCCCAGCCCAGGGAAAATCCCTGGTTGCAGCTTTGGGTGAGTCCTTGGATCTTCCCTCCGTTGTCCTCCCCCAGAAAGGAGGGTCCTCTGCCAGAGGGGAGCCACAGGGTGACACCCAGCTACAAAGCGTGTGGGTGTACCATGGCCCTGTGTCCAGCCAAAGACATCGGCAACACGGATTCCCCAAATTTAGCAGGGGCTGTACAGCACAGGATGATGAAAGCTGGAATACTTTAAGCCACCGGTGGAGTCGGGGAAACAAACACGAGCCTTCCTGCTCCAGATTTAGCTCTTTATTGATTTTCCAGCTGCATCCAGCAGTCACTGTCCCAGCGCTCCAATGACTCATTAAAGACATCATAGAAATGAGAGGAAAACAAGACAGCGCTGTCATTTTGATGAAAAACGTTAAACATCCCAAACAGCAATTTCTGGAAGGAAAATTTGTCCTCCTGAGGGTGGGCAGTGGGTTACATTTATTCTTGACCAGCTCAGAGACACTGAGAGCTCTTGGCTCCTTGTGGTCCAGGACACGGCCACTTCCCTGGCTCCTGCTGCCCCCGATCCTGGCTCTGATGGCAGCGTGACCTGCAGGGGGGACTTGGGGTCTTCCATTCCAGCTTGTCACCTGTGTCAGATTCAAAGATAAAGGTAAAACCAGTTTCAAAATCCCCACGACTGCACCGGAGCGAACACGATGTCTCCTGTCTGCTCATGCTGCTGGTACCACACATCTCTAGGTGACACCCTCGCTGTCGGTGACTGCAGCTGGGGCTCATCTTGCAGGTCTGTCCCAGGGACCTGACCTGCCTGTTCAAGGTGTCCCTGAGGACCAAGAGCTGCCCCTTGCACTTGCATCCAACTCCACCCCACAGCTAAAGCATGGAAGGACCCCCGGGGCATGGCTCTTGGAGATGCTGTTGACACACAAGTGTCCCCACCTGGGGGTTTTGCTCCATGAATAAAATCTATGACCTCTCCCCATGAAGAGACTGGGAAGAGGAGACTGAGGGGAGATCTTATCACTCTCTCCAACTCCCTGAAAGGAGGCTGTAGAGAGGTGGGGGTCGGTCTCTTCTCCCAGGTCACAGATGACAGGACAAGGGGTAATGGCTTCAAGTTGCACCAGGGGAGGTTCAGGTTAGATATTAGGAAATATTTCTTTCCTGAAAGGGTTGTCAGGCCTTGGAATAGGCTGCCCAGGGAGGTGGTTGAGGCACCATCCCTGGAGGTGTTCAAGACACCAGCTGACATTGTGCTCGGGGATATGATTAGTGCTGGGTTGGTGTTGGTTTGGGTGTGGTGTGGGTTTGTTGGTTGGTTGGGGTTTTTTCCCCCTTTGGTTGGACTCGATGATCTTAAAAGGTCCCTTCCAAATGAGGTGATTCTGTGAGACTCCAACCCCAGGAGCTGTGCCATGTCCCTGCAGTTCACAGAATCATAGAATTGCCTAGGTGGGAAGGACCTTCAGATCATTGAGTGCAACCATCAATCTCACACTGACAAAACCCATCACTAAACCGTGTCCCTCAGCACCACAGCTGCCCAGCTTTTAAATACCTTCAGAGATGAAAATTGACTAACATTTTGCTTAATCCCCCAAAAGAACTCATTTTCTTGAATGGGGTTGGGTTGGAAGGGACCTTAAAGATCATCAAGTTCCAATTTCTCTCCCCTGGGCAGGGACACCTTCCACCAGAGCAGGTTGCTCAAAGCTTGCCCATCCAAGCTTTCCTTGAACCCCTCCAGGGATGGGGCAGCCACAGCTTCCATGGGCAACCTGGGCCAGGCTCTCACCACCCTCACACCAAAGAAGTTCTTCCCCACATCTCATCTCAGTCTCCCCTCTTTCAGTGTCAAACCCTTCCCCCATCATCCTGTGGCTCCTCACCCTGATCCAGAGTCTCTCCCCAGCTTTCCTGGAGCCCCTTGAGGGACTGGAAGGGGCTCTGGAGTCTCCCCGGACGCTTCTCTTCTCCACAGTGAACCCCCCCAATTCTCTTAGCACCCACTTCTCCAGCCTGTCCACGTCCCTATGGATGGCACCCTGTCCCTCAGCAGTGTCACCCCATCTCAGGTCCCAGCTTGGTGTCATTTCTACTCTCTTCTATCCCATTCTCCTGAGCAAAATGAGGCTCCAGAACAGATAGTGAGCAATCTCTAACGGCCAAGATTTACTTCTGAAATTCCACACTCAACCGTCCAGAATGACACGGGAGGGTTGAAGCCCTCTACTAACTTTTGAACTTGGGTTGTAAAAAAAACCAAAAAACACTGCCCCTGAAAGGTTATATTTTACATCATAGTATTGCAAAAGCTGCCAACTCTAAACCCAACTAGAGATTATAAACACTCTATAGGGTTTTCCCCACACCAATAAACGTCCTGCATTACTAATGACCTGAGGGTAACTGTGAGCCCTGACTGAGCAAACATCGGGGGCTCACCAAGGAGAATTTGTTGTTATATTAATTACTCATTTTAATCTTTGCATTTTAATTCCATTCTTCTATTAAAAGCAAAAATCCCGGGGATACAGGCAGGGAGCACATTCCTTGAGCTGCACCGACCTCTAGAGGCTTCAGCCCCAACTGCCTCCATGGCGACGGGGACTCTGGTTGTGGGTCTCCCCGGTGCAGGGGGGCACAGGGGAGGAAAATCCACAAGATTCCCCTCGGGAAGCCCAGGGATGGTCATTTATTTGTGATGTTGCAAGGGCCTGGACACCCTTCTTCAGCCAATTTATTGGTATCCTGCTGGAAAAAAATAGGTACCAACCTTTGGAACAACTCCAGAGGTTGTTCAGCCTGGAGAAGAGAAGGCTCCGGGGAGACCCTGGAGAACCTTCCGGACCCTCAAAGATGGGGAGGTACCCTGGATGAGGGAGGGGAGCCATAGGAGGAGGGGGAAAGGATTGACACTGAAAGAGGGGAGATGGAGATGAAATTCTTGGCTGTGAGGGTGGTGAGAGCCTGGCCCAGGTTGCCCAGAGAGGCTGTGGTTGCCCTGGAGGGGTTCAAGACCAGGTTGGACGGGGCTTGGAGCAACCAGGAGGTGTCCCTGCCCAGGGCAGGGGGTTGGAACTGGATGATCTTTAAGGTTCCTTCCAACTCTTTCCCTCCTGCCCCTAAATTTGGCAATTATTTTCTCAAAAGTGGAGTGGCCTCAGCTGGGAGCCCAAGGAGTAGCCCTGTATCTTGAGTAACCCGTAACCACCACCATCCTCACCAGCAGCTCACCAGTTCAGCCTCTGTTCAGAAGGCAAGAGCAGCAGTTGCCCAGGACAGGGCCACCAGTTCCACCAGGGTTTGGAGCCAAAAGCCAGCGATGCCCTTCCCTCACCGTGGTCTTGCTGATTTCCAGATAGAAAAAAAATAGCATCAAAATCAGAAAATGATTCTAAACCATCCCAAGGTTCTCCAAGAATCACTAAACCATCACTGTAGTGGATTAATACCCATCTTTTTAGTATTAAAATACTGTCTTGCTGCCAAGAGGTGAAAGGCTTCTGTCAGGACCACGACTTTGAGAGGAAGGTGATGAAAGTAGAAATTTGTTTGTCAAATTTCAGTCCAAACTTTGAAACTTCTTTGCATTTTAATACGAAGCTGTCGCATCTTGACAGAGAACATCTTTTCATTTAAAAAAAGAGAGAGAGAAGCATTTTCTTCCCCTGAGGCTTTTCAACTACCTTCAGTGGTTAATCACGAAAAAAATTAATAAGAGACATCATTAAGAAATAAAACAACATTTCAGAGGAGCTCCACCAGCCTTCAAAAGGCACTTCTGTGCTGGTTTTACTGCACTTTCCCCTACAGCCGTGTGATGAGTCACCTCCTGGCATCTTTCCCCCCAAAATGAGACTGCACAAGGCAAGTCACTCACGTCCCCGTTCATTCCCAATTAGAAACAGAAAGAAGCAACTTCAATTTGCTTGGAATATAATCATTTATTTATCTTTACAGTGATGACGGAAGAATGTACAGGTGTTTTCACCCCTAGGTATAAAAATCTGTTTATGTACAGAGTCACAATAATCTTTAATTGGGAAATCTTTCTTTTCTCCTGATCCATCCTTACCAAAAAACCACAGGAAAAAACAAATATTTAGTACAGGCAATATAATTCCAGTAGGTTTGCAACCTGGCATCAAAAGCTCAGCTTTAGATTAAGGGTAACGTTTGATACTTAAAAAAGGACTTTAAGTCATAGGACACAAAATAAAGTTGCTTTTCAAATAAGATATATACATCAAAAAATAGGAGTCTAAAAAAGGCATTGGTTTTAATGCTATTAGAAAGCTATATAAATGTGCATGGGTCTGTTTCTTCTTATAACGAAAGACCGAAGGAGAAAGTGCCTCTGTTTTGGTTTTTTTTTATTTATTTTATTTTACGAAGTTCCTCCTGGGATAAGTCAGTTAAAAGTACCTGTAAAAGAGGAAAAAAAA
>BJBW01011152.1:0-14979 GCA_004320125.1 Scolopax mira | reverse complement strand
GGCTAGCCTCGGCCCTCCCTGGGGCTCCTTATCAGGTGTTCATTACCTTAGTTTGCTTTTCTCTAAATTAATCCATATCTATTAACACAGGAAAAATTAAGCAAGAAACTCTATTTCCTAAAAGATAATGCTACAAAGGAAGTACTGCTGCAGGGAATGATGCTGCTAGCATTCCAGCTAACCAAGGGTTTGGCACTATAGAAACATGGCATAATCAGTGCTTTCAAGAGCTACAGTCCCAATTATAATGCAAAACATATGATATTTCCCTTGGCTTTTAACTAGTGCTGCAGGTAGAGAAAACTCCTGTACTTCCTTTGCCAACGTGTTTTCCCTCTGCCCCCGTGTAGTTAGTGCAGTCTTATTTTTCTAAATGTGCTTTAATTACCTTCTTTAATAACTAAAAATTAATGAATGACAGATTTCAAATTTTTTTATATTATTATTATTATTTTAATGGTTCTAGGAGGGCTAAACAAGCTCAACCTAGTATCTAACCTAGTATCCAGTCTCCAGCAGTGAGCATTAGCAGACATGAACAGGGCAAACACATTGTGATACTGATCAAATACTCTGAAGCCTGTAGATGACAGGTTACATGCACCAAAGATGTTATATTTGTTTATGACAGAGAAGACAACAGAAAAATTAATAAGAACCAGGCCTCTACTCATCTGCAATGTGCAATGGTAAGTTTTGTTCTGAAATTCTGTATTCTAAAGAAAAAGGGGAGGGGAAAATCCAACATATTATGGTCTTAAATTTCTTAAGGACTTTGTGAAAATGTGTTGATTCTCTCCCTCCTCCCACCCCCTGGTCCTAGCTCTGCTCTGTGGTCTGGGTTCATAAACATAGGAATTCCCAGATTTTTTAGGCCAGCAGCCAGCACCACAGACTTTTCACTGACCAGCAAGCAATACAACTGGGGCAGTACCCCCTTATATTTGTGGAATCACAGTTACAGTAGTAAGCTGATGTCTTCTATATCAACCTGAAGCATGACTGTCTGGGCCAGTAGGCACCTGCTGAAGAGAGGAACAGTGTCTCTCTATTACCTGGGGTTACTCTTCAGAGCTCAAAGACACTGTGATGCTTATGGGCACACACTTTCTGTCCCACTTTTTCTCAATTCTGACCGCTATTAGTCTCTGGATTTTTCAGAACTTTTCTTCAGCTCCAGATATTCACCTCACCAAATCAGTCCTGTTCTCAATCACTCATGTTTCTTATCTCTATTAACTTGACCAGACAGCCTGAGTTTTCTCCTGCAATTGCCAAACCCGGTCTCCATATTAGCCAGGCATTCTCATGCACAGACCAATGGTCTTCTCCTCCTAGGGATGGAAAGTCTCAAGTTTCTTTGTCTGCCCAGGTGCTTCTTCCCCAACTATGCATCTCTCCCACATATAAACGTGATGCTTGGTCCTCTGCATGTGGCAACAGACATTTTCCCTCTCTACTCTTCCCTGATCTAACATGGAAAACTGGGAGCAGAGAAGAGAATGTGCTTCTTTCTCCCAGTACATTCACGACAAAGATTATAAACTGGATGCAGATTTTCTTCAGGGTGGCAAAGACATTGCTTCTTCTGAGAGCATATTTCAAGTTGTGGCTCCAAAATACAGGGTTACGGGAATAGCTGCAAGAATTTTATTTTAGTTCTTTAACTGAAATTATCTGGAAAACTCAGGCTGATGTGGACTGAGTTTTGGAGAGCTTTGTCTTGGTGGTTAACAAAATTCCAGTCTATTTGAAAACACAGAAAAATTATGTGAAGTGTTGAAATGCATTAACAATTTGAGCCTCTCAGATCCAGTCATTGCTACCTACTCATGGCACCTTTTGCATTTCTCTCTCTTATGTAGCCAGGTGCTGCACTGCTGGGTCTGAATTTACATTCTTTGTGCATGATGCTGCCAGAGGTCCTCACTGCTGAGACAGCTACGTATTCGTTTTATTGCCGCAAATGCTGTTGACTGATTCTGTTAAATCTGTGTATCATCTCATATGTGTGGAAGTGTCATTCAAACTAGGTGTTCCCATGCGGGAGGGTTCAAGGGGTTTATTATATTTATAATGTCACTTTAATCTAATTTGCAACATTTCTGCTTATTAAGTTTTATTTATTGTAGAGACATACACAGAAACAACAGAAACCGTTCATAGGCAATAAACAGGGACTTAAAAGAGTTTCCAGAAGAGTCTGGTTATTGGACTCCACCCAGGCAGTCTAGCTATGATTTGGTTTGATTTTCAAATTTTTATATGAAAGAAAAGGATCTTTCCTCTCTTGGTGGTATTTTTGAAATTACTCTTATAAAAATTCAATTTTAAACTCAAACTTCCCCAGAAGCTTTCTAAAACTCAACTGCTCTCTCCCCTTTTCTGGGAGGCAGCCTATTTAAAAGCTGAACAAACAGACAAACACGAAGTCCCTTGAAAGCAGAGAGTTTGGAGCCTAACAAAGATACCAGAATTTCTGTTGCTGATGCAAAGGATCCTTCACCTAAATCCACCTGTTTACTATACAGACAATATTGCACGAAAAGCTGCCAGCAGGAACCTGGCTGCAGAAATAGGTACAGAACTAGGAGAAAAATATAAAAGTAAATATGGATATAAGAAAAATATTGTGATTGCCAGTAGAGTATTTCAGAAGTGATGGAAGTACCAGTTACAAGAGATATTGGTTACATGTAAGTAGGGAGAACAGCCATGGCCAGAGCTCTAATGAATGCACTTGGCAACCTCCATTCCTGACACCCACCATCTTCACTCTCTGATGTCCATCCATCCATCTGTACCTCCATCCGTCCATATATGCCAGTCCTTTTCCTCATGGACTTCACTGCCTGCTCCAGGGGAGAATAGGGTGAGGAGAGGAAAGGTGGACCCTGGGACAGCAGCAGGAGGAGTGTATATTTATTTTCTCCCAGCTGAAGCCCCTGCAGCGCTCTTCTCTTCTCCTATTACTTCATTACATCTATGTTATAATTTATCAGCTGGTACTAATTAGACTACTCTGCTAGAAGTGGCCTGAATCCCCCTGCATTTTCCCAAGATTTGGCTCTCTGCAGCAATGCTACTCTTGTAAGTAACATGAACTATAAAAGTGTGATGCCTGTTAGTTCCATCTCCCATTGCAACAGATAAACCCTTCTTCACAGAGAGGGTTATCAGGCATTGGAATAGGCTGCCCAGGGAAGTGGTTGAGGCAACATCCCTGGAGGTGTTCAAAAGACGGGTTGATGTAGTCCTTAGGAATATCGTTTAGTGATTTTTGTCAGGTTGATGGTTGGACTAGATGGTCTTTAAGGTCCCTTCCAACCTAGAAAATTCTATAATTCTATGTTTTAGGGCCTTACTATGAAATAGCTCATGGTCCACCACCAGCCAGATGGCATCAGCGCAAAGGCAGACAGGAGGCATGGAGACCACTGGGCCAGATCTTGCCTGTTCACACTGCAGTAAGGGTACTCCTGAGTGTGTGGGTGCACACACGTTGTTGTCTCTAATGCACAAGATACACTGACAGGTCTTTTCCCCTGGCAGACCCTATGTTTCATAATAAACCTAATACAAGTGCTTTTGTCAATGTAAACTGCATGTGAATTTGACACAAAGCATGCTCTAAAAAAGCAATTCAGAGCCTATGAAGTGTTTTTGACATGCAGAGAGAACAAGAACTTCAGGCACGTAAATGCAGAGACGTGAGCTGCCTGTCCCAGGAGCTGGGGGTGGTTAGAGGTGGAAAGGTGCAGTGGCCCTTTACAAACAACTTTGGAATCCTCCACTGCAGCTGTTATCAGTTTTCATGTTTTTAAAAAAGAGCCTATAACTTCTTAAAGAGGGGAGGAGTGGCAGTAGTTTGCAGTTCAGCAGGGAATTCTTAGGTGCTCTGGTGTTTTGTGGGATCAGTTAATGAGAAGACAGAGTGGGAAGTTAACACTGTGATTAATCTGTTGTTAAGAGAAGTAAACTGACAAACAGAGGAGATGCTTATAAGAAAAAGCAGGGAGGAGCAGAGATATGTTCAGCTACTTATAGGGTGCTATCACAGATTAAACTAAGCAGCTAAAGCTGGTTAAAGCCATGTTAAATTTCAGCACAGATTTTAAAGGGTGAGACATTCTCCCAACTGCCGGGTGCTGTGGCTGGTGGCACATTGCATCTCTGGCCAGTGGCTCCTTGCTGTCCCAAGTGACCGCTTCAGCGTGATGAGCTGCGGCAGCTCACCAGGAAGGAAGGTGGGGATGTCCACCTACCTGTTGTGAATGATATTTGTAACTGGGGACAACATGTCCAGTTGAAAGCTCCATTTTGCTTGCAGGGCTATTTTTTTTCTCCCCTGCTGTCCTCTGACCTCCATCTTGATTAAAACTCTGCACTGAAGGTGGACAGTAGCACAGGGATAACAACAGAGGAGCCTTAAATGTTGGTAGAACAAGCCAAAAAAAAAAAACAAACTGCAACCATCCACTGCAAGAAAGGTTTTCAGTTATGAGCTCTAAAAAAGATGTAACTAGATCTCAGAAGAATGGACTGGAAGCTTTGATCATGTACCAGAAGGCAGTGGATTTATTACAAATTGCCAGTGTATTGAAGCATGCCTCTACTACCTAATGAAGCTCCCTGAGCTACTGGAGATATTTGCAGTAAGTCCATACACTGAATTATTATCCCAGCTCTGTGGTTGAGACAATCTTTGACTCTTGGGAAGACTGATCAGCCCAGGTAAATACCATGCCCTGACCCTATCTGCCCCACAACTAGAAAATCAGGGTGTTGTACCCCATTCCCCAGTACATCTAATTCTGATACTACCACAGGCAAAGTGAGTTCAGGTCTCCCTGAACTGTGGCAGAGTTGTCACAACTTCAGACAATTTGGAAGAGAAAGACTTATCCCTCTTGAAAGCCCAATCTTATCAAAGTACTTCCAAGTGCTAACTGCTGCAGCTGTAGAGCAGGTCATAACTTCATTATTATACTCCAGAAGTTCAGGCACTGTAACATTCAGAAATAACTCTGAACACCACATTAGTCTCACAGCCTGAAGCATGCTATGAACAAACTGACTTGGAGTAGGATTAAGCACACCCTCCCCTGTGTTTTTCAGCTCCATAGTCCATTGAGTGTGGGTTTACAGCCATATTAGATGTGTACAGACACAGTTCACCTCTCAGAGGGTTCTTAGCTCAGGTTGTGACATTGTTCGACTGGCATTTCTGGAGACAATTTTATGTGAGCTCTGTGGTTAAAGTTTAATCCAGAGCCAATTTACTGTATCCAACTCCCTGTAATCTCCATCAAGCCCTTCCATCCATCTGTAATGACAATGTCAGACAGACAAGAAAGACTCATGTTGTCTCCTGAAAGGGCCTTGGCACAGCTGTCTGCAGAGCAGTGTGGGGGTTCTAGACAGAATTCAAACTGGGCTGAATTCAGGCTACTGGAAAAGACACTGTGGATATACAGTGCTGAGCTTCTGGCATTCTCAGCTTCAAACCTCTCCAGGGAAGCATCTGGTACAGGATGGACAAACGCAGACTAAAAAAACAAAGCTGTGGATATCTTCCAGACTACTGGACCATATTGGATTCAGCCTGTGGTTGCCCTGTATAAATAAGACCTTATTCCTTGACAAGATGCCAATTGTATTTGGCAGCTGTTGATGTGTCCTGGGTACTACATGAAGCGTTTTGTAGGTGAGTCTGAAGTTGCTGTTGGGCTGCAAGTATAACTGAGGGTGCAGCGTTACTGACCGTGTAACAAAAGGTAGCCCAGGTGTGAAGAGGCTGATGTCTACTTTCATATATTTCGGAGTCATCAGCTTTGCTGTTTTGTTGTGGTTTTTTATCTGCTTTGATACATGAGACAGTTCAATCTTCTGCCAGGGAAGTAATTGGACTTTTATGAAATTTAGAGGTGTAAGCAAAACTTAGATGATACATCTGCCACTTTAGAAGGATTTCAGAAATGGATGCTTCTGAGCAATTGTCATTGCCCATCTCAGACCACACTGAGCACCTGGAACCCTAAAAATTGTACAGCTCTCTTTAAAAAACAGATGCAGAAGCCATTACAACAATGTTTTCCAAGGAAATTTGAAAAGTGCTGTTAATCTTCTTTTTGAAACACTTTCTTTATCCAGAAGTTTATCCAAGGTTTAATTTTATTAATTAGTATCCAGCTTTAAAAATCTGAAGCAGAGGCAGAGGGATTCAGTCTCTTTCAGACTGTCATCAGTAAAGTACTTTCATCCAGAGTTTTCAGATATGCAGGAATACTTATATATCATTATTGCAATTTTCTGATTATACTTCACTTTAGAAACTGAGTTAATCCAAAACCCTGATAGGTTGATTTCAATTAGCTCAAATCCTTGAATGGTGTAAATCAGAATAACAGCTGTCATTCCTGGTTTTCACTTTGCTCTTACTTTTCTTTGAGGATTTGAATACACTGAAAAGCCCTCTGCTGTAGTGCTTCAGTTATACTTTAAATGTCTTTTGAATAGTTCTTTATCCGGTTATATGCAATCTTTTATTTAACTAAACAACAGTAACATTTTTCTTTGCATGTGCTATATCTATACAAAGTGATTAAAATCTTTAACAGGTTTAAAGCTATTGAGTACTAAATGCACAAAGAAGTGGCCAATTAGAAGCAACATTGACAGGGCTGTCTCGGCTGGAAAGTCTGGGCTGAGAGCAAACCTGTGAAATTGGCCTTTTTGGAAGACTTTCATACAAGGTTGTCCAATATGTGGATCCCACTCAGTGTAGAATATAATAGGAAAAAATGGTTCAGTTGGAATGGTTCTACAACGACCATCTATTCCAACTGCCTGACCAATTCAGGGTTAGCCAAAAGTTGAAGCAAATTATTAAGGACATTGTCTAAATGCCTCTTAAATACCAATTGGCTTGAGGCCTCACACAGGAAGCCTATTTCAGTGTTTGACCACTCTCGTGGTAAAGAAATGCTTCCTTATGTCCAGTCTAAACCTTTCCTGGTGCAGCTTTGAATCATTCCCATGCATCCTGTCACAGGATACCTGTAAGGAGAGGTCAGCATCTTCCTCTCGACTTCTCGACAAGGACCTTCACATCCTTCTGAAATTGTGGGGCTCTGAACAACACACAGTACTCAAGATGAGGCTGCACCATCACTAAACAGTGGTATAATCTCCCCTTTTGTCCAGCTAGTTATGCGATGTTTAGAATCACAGAATCATTTAGGTTGGAAAAGACCTTTAAGATCATTGAGTCCAACCATAAACCTGACACTGCAAGTTCACAAGTACACAATGTCTTTAAGCACAACATCCACACATCTAATGCACCCCAGGATGTGGTTTGCCCTTTTGGCTGCCAGGGCCGCTGCTGACTCCTATGGAGTCTGATGTCAACCCAGGTGCAGAATCTGGACTTTAGTTGGTGTCAATGGGAAATGCATACTTGGTTCAATGGCTGTAGAAAGATAGTGACTGTGTTAGACATGTACTAGAATGGTTTCTAGAAATCTTAGGGAGAGTTTGTCTCACTTTATATTTGAGTTTCTCCAATGTAAATCAATATATCTGAGCTGGTCACCCTACACTGTCTTTTTAATCAATAACATAAGCCTTTCTATGATAGATGATTCATCTCACCTGTCTTAGAAACATAGATAAAGATAAAAATGAAAAGAAACATTTTTCCAAAAGTGCTCATTTATCCCATTAATGATAAAGGCATAGATCAACATTTGGCCTTATAAATACCACCTTTTGTTTGATGGAAAGCTTCAGTACCAATGGCATATTAGGTGCCTAATGGGGCTAGGCAGGTATTTTTGATTGCTGTCCAGAATATAAGTGCCTCGCGTTCATATATTTTCATTCAGGCACCTAAAAATTACCTCAATCTTGTCCTCTTGCTTTATGTGATTGTACAGCCACAGGAGAGGGACGTAACAAGCAAAACCTTTGGAGATGGTTTGGTTCCTAGTCTGTTCCATAGCAATATATCTATTTGTTTAGGACAATGGCCAAGACACAGTTTATCCCATATGTAGAAATGTGCCTTAAGCCTCTTAGAAACCTTAGCCTACCTAATCATTTTGCTTCCATTCTGAAATCTGTAATGTTTCCCCTGAAACACCTAACTGCATATCATTCACAATCTTTTAGGCGTCAGGGTTGTTAAGCATTCATTATCACTGCACAGATGCCTGGCTTACCTTCTTCAAATGACCATCCAGGTTTAGTCATCTTTTTTGCCTTCCATAGCTCCTACTTGAAGCACCTCTGTAGGAATATCTGTGACTTGTTTGGTCTCCTGACTAAATGTAAAAGGTCCATTGTGTGAATAAGTCCAACGCACCTATATGTTGGGCTGATACTATAGTTCTCCTGAATGTATATATGATGCGGAAAAAGTATCTGGGGCCCAGGAATTAACAGAGATGTGTAAAATAGGGAGTAGCTACCCCCAGCACTCTCAGTAATCTGTGGTGATAGACAGGCACCTCAAAAGGGCAATTCAGATCTAACAGGTAGAACTGCTCTTTGCATATACTTCTCATTTTCTGTCTGCATGTTACAGAGCTGACAAAAAGAAAAAAATAAAAGTGTCCCATTTGAGCTAGGAAAGAATATAGGACTTATCCAATATTAATGGAAAGACAGTGATCTGAAGCCTCTCTGTGTCCTGGGATAAATTCCTATCTCTGGAAGGTGAGAGCATCATACTATAAGAAATACATAAAATAAATTCAGAGCTGACCTAATCTCAAAGATAAATAGTTAAACACTGGAAAATTTTGACTCTAAGTATATTTAAATACTAAAATCTAGATTTAAATACAAACATTCAAATGAACCTTAACCCTACTTCCTTCCCTGTGCTCCCCTTCTTGCCTGACCTCTACCAGCACTTTGAAGCCTCTGGTTTGGAGACAGAGAGAGAGTCAGAAAGAATGAATCTTGTGCAATGTATTCTGTAAGAAAAAATATCAGACACAAATAGAAATGAGTTTCAGTGTGTATATACCACAGCACTGTCATTCAGCTGGCCGAAAAATATGCTAGTGAAATACTAACGTTTTGATAGGATTTAGTTTTTTCTTTGGTTCATCAGATTCCTTTTTTCATTCCTGTAAGAAATATTGTGGAGTGTGCAAAACTCTGGATAAAATACACTAACAGATTCAGCTGAAAAAAACCACCATTCATGAGTACGATCCACAGGATGAAGCAAAAGGTCTTTTGCTACAGTAATTATTATCCTTGTCCCGGACTTGTTTGTCTTCCAGGAGATGAACTTGATACATGGTAAGATTTACAGCAGGCAATCTATTGACTTTGAGGTGCTGGAATGTTGCTATTGAAGTATAGAAGAAAAGAAAACAGGACAAAGCAAAGAAAGCTTACTCTATTGACACTCAAGGCACAGTTGAAATCACAAAACTCCAGCATCTGTCTGTTGTTTCAGGATCTGTTTCTTGCATTATACCCATAATGTTTTGCAGGAAATACATTTCAACATCCTCAAAGATTAAACTTTAATATCACACCCAAGAATGAAAGTGCAAAGGCTTTGGGCTAAAGTGGGAGAATTGAATCTTAAAAGGAAAAAATTCATCTGTGATTACAAGCAAGTGAGCAAGCTCTGAAAGGCAGAATTGAATTAATTTTCTCATTTCGATTTCTGTACTGTATATACAATGTGCAAGGCTTTACCTCAACTAGTACATAAAGTGAGATTAAAGGCAAGATACATATTAATTAAGAGCTTTTACCTTAATATCCATTTCCAAGTGCTGCTCAGCAGAACAGTAGAAATAGTGGTAAGTCGTGATGTAATTAGAGTGGTAGCTGCTAAGATGTGAGGTACATGAGATCTTGCGGGTACCTTTTGTGAGGGCTGGAGGAGTAACCAGGGCTCTGAGAGAAGGTGCTGCATGGGCATCTAACCACAAAAATAAGTTCTTTAGTTTGGCAAAAACAAAAGAGCATCAATCGCAGATGTTTTTCCAGATGTTTCCAATAATGTCAGCTTTGAAATTTTATCACACATGAGCAGAAAATTAGTTATGGTATTGATACAAAAATTGGCTATTTGTGTTCTAGTGGCATACAATAAAAGCAAATCTCTTTCTTCCTATCTTTCATGGTGTTCATAAACTGCTTCTATTTAAAGACACATAGCAGATACAACAAAGGCATGGGCATAACCTGATGGACTTTGACTTCCTGTCTTCCCTAATTGTGGTTTGTTTTGGGTTTTTGCCCCAGTCCAAAATTAGATTGATAAGTCCTCAAAGCAGTGACCCTGAACTCAATTATCCTCTCATTTTCTTCAGTCAAAGTCACTGGATTTTCACTAACAGTAAACTTGCAGAAGTGGGTGAAGAATCAGACTTGTCTTATATTTTTCCCCAAAGCAAATTATACATGCATGTGATGCAGTCACCTGAGAAAGTTCACTGCATGCTACATGGGTTGCTCCACTTTTCCCATTGTCATTTCTTTCATTATGACATGACTACAAAAAATGTTGCCCCTGGCTATTCTCATACCAGTAGAGAGAAGTGCTTCCTTAGCTCTGCTAAGGTTGCCTCCACTTCCTAAGCTGCAATTGTAGTATGACATACTCCTCTACAATGGCCAGTTACAACTTTGGCAACGGTATTTCTCATTCCAAACACGTTGTCCTCCTCCCTATCCTACAACTACAGAAGGATCAAGGTCCTCAAGCTCAAAATTCAGATTTTTTAAAAAACTCATGGTCAAAATCCTCCTCCCAGGAGGGACAGACTTATCCATGTGTTGAACAAGGCTGAGACTTCATGGCTAGAAAGCCTAAGCAGAGGGAAGACCCTCCCAGAGATGCACCATAAGGCACCTGACCAACGATGTCAAGAAGGGCTTAGCTTGCAACCCTCCTTTCTGCATTTCTTTCTTGTTAGTTTACAGCTGCTCCTGTGTCTGAATCCTTATGCTAATGCTTTTGGCTCTTTCTCTTTAGTATGTATGCTTCCCCATGAACTGTGAGGAGGACTAGCCACTTTGGTGCCACTTCTGGATGCAGCCACAGCTATTATCATGATTTGGAAAGCCTTCTCAGTCCCCAAAGACGGTGTGAGGAATTAGGAGAAGTATTCTCCTTTGATGAGGACAAAAATCATAGGACAAAACGGGCAGGAGAAACCTGCATCTGAGCCATTTTCAGGACAGTGTGACAATGTGCGTATCAGCCATAATAGAATGGCAAGAGAAGTATCAAAAGTGCTCCTGAAAATATATATGAGAAAAATATATATGAGAAAAACCCAACTATTTCACTAAGTCAAACGGCATACAGAGGTAGGGAACATGTGTTTAGCTTGTTTTATCTTTTCTTTTTGTAAAATTTCCTTTAATTACTTGTAGATGTATCGAGGTATGCAGATATTGATACAGAAATAAACTTGAAACCGATCCCCAAATATCACAGAATGACAGAATATTCATGGTTGTAAGGGACCTTTGAGATCATCGAGTCCAACCACAAAAAAACAACCAAACCAAACCAAAACCAAAAAAAACACCAACCAGAAACCCACCCATCCACAGACAGACAAAACCCAACAATCTCAGGCATTAGAGCATGCCCTGAAATGCCACGTCTACACATTTCTTAAATACCTCCAGGATGGTGACTCCACCACCTCCCTGGGCAGGCTGTTCCAGTGCCTGACCACTCTCTCAGTAAAGTAATTCTTCCTAAACTAAATCCAATCTAAACCTCCCCTGCTGCAACTTTAGACCGTTCCCTCTGGTCCTGTCATTGTTCCCTTAGGAGAAGAGGCCAACCCCCACCTCTCCACAACCTCCTTTCAGGTAGTGGTAGAGGGCAAGGAGGTCCCCCCTCAGTCTCCTCTTCTCCAAAGTAAACATGCCTGGTTGCCTCAGCCTCTCCTTGTATAACTTAAGAGGTTGTTCTCTAAACCCTTCACCAGCTTCGTGTCTCTCCTCTGGATAAGTTCCAGCAGCTCAATGTCCTTCCTGTAGTGAGGGGCCCAGAACGGAACACCATACTCAAGGTGGGGCCTCACCAGTGCCAAGTACAGAGGCACAATGACCTCCCTACTCCTGCTCTCCACGCTATTCCTGATACAGGAATATCATTTGGTTATTCTGATGTTCTGTTCATAAATGGCATAGCTCACCTATAAAATTACCTTTATAGTTACTTTCTATTACTTGTATAATTTACTAGCCATTTCATACATTGAACCTTTATGTAATGTGGTGTAATACTTTATAATTAGTTCAATTTTTTTAAATGCGCTGCTGTATTTTAAATAGAAGTTGTTTTCACATAAGTTGTCTTAAAATGAAAACCAATTCTGTCTAACAATAATAACCAGCTACAAACTGCCAGCCTGAAATGCAGTGAATCAAAAATAGTTAAAAGGAAATTTTACCCCTACCTGACAGTCCTCCTGCCATTTTTATGGATTTTATTGTTGCAGTAAAATTTGAGGGAGTGAGGGGAATTGATTGATTTTCTCTATTCCACCTATTAACTCTACACTGGGATTTGAAAGATATATTGACAGGGGGAATAATTAAACCAAAACCACCCTTAATAACATAAAGAAAATAAGCTGAATATAATATTTTGAGTCTCCTTCAGTTACAGCAAATCATAATGATAAAATTGGAACACTTTCAAAGACTGTTTTGGCTTGTTTGCTTTTATTAGGCTGGAAATGTCCCTTTAACATTCTAATCTAAAACTGAATTATGCACATTCTCTCATGTCTTGAAAGAATGAGATGAATTTTAAAGAAGCAGTTAATGTCAAGCACACTTATGCTTCCTTTCTCTTGAAAAAGTACTAGGGATGACAGGTTGCTTTGTTTTTTACTTCAGTATTATTGTGAGTTTATGGGTAAAAACTAGATCTGCAACACTGCTTTATAATAGATTTTTTCTTGTTATTTGTCTGTTCTTTTAAAGAACAGAGAAAATATGACCTTATTCCAAGTGCATGAAACATACCTGTATCATACTGTCTGACTGATGGTCCAGGGAACACTTTGTTATGCTACAGTTCCTCTGTTAAAGTCTTCTACCAGAAGATCCTGAGACCATTGATTAGACCATGCTGCAGTTTGATGAGCTGACTATTCCACTTAGATATTTCACCTAAGTTTTTAGACTGCATTTCATGGTTTATTTAACAAAACATTTGCTTTCTCTTCACTTAAAATTATTTTAAAATGTGGGGTTTTTTCAAAGTCTGAAGTCTCAGGTGCTGACTAGAGTTTGGTTTTGTCCAGTCACGTCAACAAAAGCAGAGCTTCATCTCTTGTAACAGTTCTTTGGGAAGACAAAGGCCATAATCATGAACAACCCCCTTTCTCCTCCTTTCCCTGCACTATTATTGCTGAGCAGAACATCCTGTGCTATGGAATATCCCTTTGGTCAGTTCAGGTCAGCTGTCCTGTGCCTCCTCCCAGTTTCTAGCCCACCCCCAGCCCACTCACAGGGACAAAGTGGGAAAAAGAGAAGGCCTTGATCCTCCACAGGCCTGGGGTGCCAAATACACTGGAGTCTTAACATGTAATCAAAATCCAAATGAAAGCAGCATAGGGGCTCCTCTGAAGCAAATTTACTACATCCCAGCCAGACTCAGTGGAGGGTTTCAACTTGTAGAGTTGCTTCTTCTGTTATCTGCCTCTCCAGATTTGAACTTGGACAAGTGACTTCTCAGGGCCTCATTTTGCTTGGGCTTAATGAAGGAAGAAATATTCTCATTCAAGACATCAAGAATCACTATTCAGAAAGTGCTTTTGGAGACACAGATGAAAAGAGCAATAGAAGTGTTAAATACCATAGTATTAATTTTAACCTTTAATTTTCAATTTTGTCTCAGGAATTTGGCTTAGATTTATGCACATTGAATTTTATGGTTTCATCAAATTTAGCCCTCCTTCAGTAATCCTTTCATTTTACATTTTCTGTGTACCTCAGGTTTGGTGAAATCATGTACTCAGCAGTCTTTGGAGATATTTTAAAACAAATTAAATATTTTACTCCCATTAATGTTTAGGACTGATGTTGTTTGATTTGTTCATAATAACAAATTAAAGTCAAGCTCTGAGTATACTTTTTTAAAGTATGAGTTTGTATGAAAAATAATTGCTCTGAATAATTACATATGAAAAATTAAGCTTTGGAGTAACAGTGACCTATAAAAAAGCCCCACAACAGAGACAGATCAAACCTGCTCTAGGGATGAATAGTGCTTGTTTAAAGTTACCAACAGAGGTTCCAGAGATAAAAAGAGGAAAGAATTTCATAGCAACTCATTAGATACTGCCTACTATGTGTACAGAAAGGATGACAATGGCCTCAGGTACTATAAATTAGGCCAATGCAAAATTAAGTAAATGAACCAAGTTCAAAAGGCTGAGGGAGAGTAATAAAAACCAGCTGGATTCTAGTGGGATGTGCTAATCAAAGACAAGCAAGCTGCCCACAGATTCCAGTCAGTTTCCTCTTATTCATGTGACTGACAGGGCATTACCAGGGAGAACTTCTAGGAGGAAAGCAAGGCTGGAGATGAAGTTAGTCTCAGCTTGGATGCTCAACCTGGTGTCTAACAGGCGGTTGTCTAGTCCCAGCAAGAAGCTACTTGAACTCTTCATCAGTGAAGGGCTCCTTCCATTAGGAGGGTGCTGCGCTGTTGAAACCACAGAGTGGAAGAGAATGACCCAAGTCCTGCTACTCTCAGAATTTTCTGCTTAATACACGAGAACAAAGTATAAAATGCACACAGTGTTTCATGAGTGAGAGCTGGCCCACAGGCTGCTTATGCCCCACAACCCACACTCAGCCTTCCTCAGTGGCAGGGTTGACCCTGGCTTCCCTGGGTAAATCATGTTTGGCCAATCCGATAGCTTTCTATGATGTAATAACTGGTTGGTTGGATGAAGGGAG
>BJBW01011151.1:0-45284 GCA_004320125.1 Scolopax mira | reverse complement strand
CTGTTCCAGTGCTCTGTCACCCTCACCGTAAAGAAGTTCTTCCTCATATCTGAGTGGAACTTCCTATGTTCCAGCTTATGCCCGTTGCCCCTCATCCTGTCACTGGGAACCACTGAAAAGAGTCTGGCTCCATCATCCCTCAAACTGCCCTTTAGGAACTTGTAAGCATTAATAAGGTCTCCCCTCAGCCTTCTCTTCTCCAGGCTAAAGAGTCACAGCTTTCACAGCCTTTCCTCATAAGGGAGACGCTCCAATCCCTTAATCATCTTTGTCCTACACTGGACTTTCTCCAGTAGTTCCCTGTTTCTCTTGAACTGGAGAGCCCAGAACTGGACACAGTATTCCAGATGTGGCCTCACCAGTGCGGAGTAGAGGGGACCTCCCTCGACCTACTGTTCACACTCTTTCCTATGCAGCCCAGGATTTCATTTGCCCTCTTGGTGACAAGGGTACATTGCTGTCTCATGGAGGAGTTTACTACCTACCAGGACCCCCAAAAGTGCTTTCCAGCAGACCCATCCTTAACCTATACTGGTATTTGGCATTCTTCCTCCCTAGGTGCAGGACCCTATACTTGCCCTTATTGAACTTCATTATGTACTTCTCTGCCCAGCTCTCCAGCCTGTCTGGGTTATGCTGGATGGCAGCATAGTCCTCTGGAGTGTCAGCTAGTCCTCTCAGTTTGGTCTCATCAGTGAACTTGCTAAGGATACACTCTGTCCTCTCATGTAGGTCATTGATAAATATGATGAACAAAACTGGACCAGCTGGGGGACACCACCGGTTACAGGCCTCCAACTTGACCCTGCTCCATTAATTACAACCCTAGTTGTAATCAAGAGACAAGAGCTTATGGGTAAGAATTAAGGGGCAGGCTAATATGGATGACACCTGATCTGGAAGAAGAAGTTGATGAGGCCCTTTACAGATAACTAAAAGTAACCACAGGATCACAGGCCCTGGGGGTCTTCAGGGGGGGACTTCAACCACTCTGATATTTGCTGGAAAGGCAACACAGACAGGCACACAGAGTCCAGGAGGTTTCTGAAGAGCATTGATGACAAATTTTTGACACAGTTGGTGGAGGACCCAGTGAGGAGAGGTGTGCTGCTGGACCTTTTACTAACAAGCAAAGAAGAACAATTTGGGGGTGTGAAGACTGAAGGAAGTCTTGGCTGCAGTGGCCATGGGATGGTGGAGTTCAGCATGCTGTATGGAAGAAGCTGGGCAATAAATAAGATTACAACCCTGTACTTCAGGAGAGCTAACTTTGACGTCTTCAAGGACCTGCTTGGAGGAATCCCATAGGTGGGGGGTCCAAGAAAACTGGTTGATATTCAAGCACCACTTCCTCCAAGCTCAAGATTGGTGCATCCCTATGAGTAAGAAATCAAGAAAAAGAGACAGCAGACCTGCATGGATAAGCAAAGAGATTCTTGAAAAATTCAAATAAAAGAAGGAAGTTTAAAAAATGTGGGAAAAGGGACTGGTATATAGGAATGTTGTCAGAGTATGAAGAGAGAAAGGCTAAGGCCCACTCGGAATTAAATCAGGCAAGTGATGTCAAGGACAAGAAGGGCTTCTTCAAGTACATCAGTAGCAAAAGACTAGGGAAAATGTGGGCCCACGGCTGAATGAGGGGAGTGCCCTGGTGACAGAGGATGCAGAGAAGACAGAGTTGCTGAATGCCTTCTTTGCCTCAGTCTTTACTGCTAAGGCCAGCCCTCAGAAATCCCAGACCATGGAGGTAAGAGAAAAAGTCTGGAGAAGGGAAGACTTTCCCTTGGTTCAGGAGAGTCTGGTTGGAAATCTTTTAGGCAAACTTGATGGGTTGCACCCATGAGTAGTGAGGGAGTTATTGCTTGTTGTTATTATTATCTCCCCTTATTGTTATTGAGGGAGATGTTATTGCTAAGCCATTCTCCATCATCTTTGAAAGGTCATGCAGAACAGGAGAGGTGCCAGAGGATTGGAGGAAAGCTAATGTCACTTCAGTTTTCAAAAAAGGGCAAGAAGGAGGACCCAGGAAACTACAGGCCAGTCAGCCTCGCCTCTATCCCTGGAAAGGTGATGGAACAGCTCGCTCTGGATGTCATCTCAAAGCATGTGGAGGAAAAAAAAGGTTATCGGGAGTGGTCAACATGGATTCACCAATGGGAAATCATACTTCACTAATCTGGTAGCCTTCTATGATAGAATGACTGGCTGGGTAGATGAGGGGAGAGCAGTGGGCATTGTCTATCTTGACTTCGGCAAGGCTTTTGATACTGTCTCACATAACATCCCCATCAATAAGCTTAGGAAGTGCAGATTAGATGTGTGGACAGTGAGATGGATTGAAAACTGTCTGAACAGCAAAATTCAGATGGTTGTGATCAGAGACATAGACATTGATCACTGGTTGGACGTGCTAGCCGTGTTCCCCAATAGTCAGTACTGATTCCACTCTTGTTCAACATATTAATCAATGACCTTGATGAGGGAATAAAGTGTGTCCTCAGCAAGTTTGCTGATGACACAGAACTGGGAGCAGTGGCTGACATACCAGAATGCTGTGCCAGCATACAGTGAGACCTGGATAGGCCAGAGAGTTGGGAGGAGAAGAACCTAATGCAGTTCAATGGGAGCTAGTGTAGCTCCCTCCTGCACCAAAGGAGAAATAATCCTGTATGCTGACTAGTACAGGTTAGGGGTTGACCTGCTGCAGAGCAGCTCTGCAGAGAGGAAGCTAGGGATCCTGGTGGACAACAGGTTGTCCGGGAGCCAGGAATATGCCCTTGTAGCCAAGAAAGCCAATGATCTCCTGGGTGCACTAAGAAAAGCATGGCCAGCAGGTCAAGGGAATTTACTCTCCCTTTCTACTCTGCCCTAGTGAGGACACATCTGGAGTACTGTGTCCAGTTCTGGGCTCCCCAGTTCAAGAAAGACCAGGAACTACTGGAGAAAGTCTAGCAGAGGGCTGTGAAGATGACTGAGGGACTGGAGCGTCTCTCTTATGAAGAAAGATTGAGAGACCACATTCTGTTTGTCTGTTTGACCTGGGGAAGAAAAGATTGAGAGGGGATCTCATCAATGCTTATAAATATCTAAAAGGTAAGTGCTAAAGGGCAGGTGTTAAGAGGACGGGGCCAGACTCTTTTCAGTGGTGCCAATGACAGGTAAAGAGGCAGTGGGAACAAGGTGGAATGCAGGAAATTCCATCTCAACATGAACAAAATCTTATTTACTTTGAGGGTGACAGAGCACCCTCACTTTGATGGTGAAACAGGCTGCACAGAGACGTTGTAGAGTTTCCTTCTCTGGAGATACTCAAAACGCACCTGGACCTGATCCTATGCACCCTGCTCTAGGTGGACCTGCTTTGGCAGGAGGGTTGGACTAGATGATCTCTTGAGTTCCCTCCCAACCCCTACCATCCTGTGATTATGTGTGATTCTGGGAGTCCTAAGAGAAAAGTATTTTGACCATACTGTATTGTCATTATTTTCTTATACTTAACTACATCTCACCTAACTATTTTTTTTTTCAGTTCCTCTTAACAAGTTGTTAAAATTCCCTTGTTATCTTGAGAGGAATCAGCATCTCTGGAGAGTGTTTCTGTTCACCATCTTCCTTTCTTACTCTTTGGTCTAATTTGTTTGGCATATGGTTTGATTACCTAGGTTATAGTGACTCGAATTTTGAATCACTAGATAGACATGAGATAAGCAAATAAAGTACCAAGAATTAAGCTGGTTCTCACTTTCTGGCTGGCCAAATGAATGGCTTTGGTGGGTATGAGGATACTACTTGTTTTACATGTGTTTGGTAAGATCTTTTTGTTCACCTTCACTAGTATTAATTTGAAGTACATGCATTAAGAGGAAAATACACACTTGTCTCTCTCAAACTTCAATTTAGCGTAATTGAAAAGTCCTTGGTCTTTAAATATAAAATTCATGTTCCTGCAGCATTGTTATTCTTGTTTAGAGGAAGAAACAAAACATAAGATGTGCTTGTTCTATAATTGGACTCTTTTTCTAGTATTTATTTATCTGAGAGACTTTTGTTTTCCTTGACTTCTTGTTCTGATCTCAAATGCATATGATAATCTCACTTTGCTCTCCTACTGTTACTGTTTTCAAGTGGCTATGTTTATAAGTAGATAACCTGCTGAGACATAGTTTATTTAATACCTGAAACTGTTGTAGGGACCAGGTGTTTGTACAGAATACAAAAAAAAAATGTCAATGGGCACAGGAATCTGGAAGAAATAAGTAACTTTCCAAATCTGCAGCAGATAAGAGTGTTGGGAGCTTTTTCTGTACAGCAAATAATAATCACCAAAAGGCGTGTCCAGTCTTTATGTAAGCTTGAGAAATTTTTAAAAATATTTTTCTTATTGCTCAGTAGCTTTGTTGATTATGTTCCTCATAAAAGAGGGGTAAAGACATAAGAAAATCTTGAACATGTGTATTCTCACAACATGAGAAGGAAAAATAAGAAGAGGAAATTAGCATCCTGTACATGGAACGTCTGACTTCTCAGTTTCAATTGGTTGCTAAGATCTAGGAATATAGATCCCTTCTCTCGAGGGAAGGGATGCCATCCAGAGGAACCTGGATAGGCTTGAGAGGTGGGCCCGTGTGAATCTCATGAAGTTGAACCAGGCCAAGTGAAAGGGCCAGCATCTGGGTCACAGCAATCCCAAGCACAAATACAGGCTGGGCAGAGAATGGATTAAGAGGAGCCCTGAGAAGAAGGACTTGAGGGTGTAGGTGGACAAGAAGTTCAACAGAAGGCAGCAGTGTGCACTGGCAGCCCAGAAACCCCATAGAATCCTGGACTGCATCAAGGAAGTGTGGCCAGCAGGTTAAAGGAGGTTATTGAGCCCCTATACTTCATTCTGGTAAGACCCCACCTACTGTGTCCAGCTCTGGAGTCCTCAGCACAGGGAGGACATGGATCTGGTGAAATCAGTCCAGCAGAGGACCACATATGGGCTGGAGCACCTCTCCTATGAAGACAGTCTGAAAGATCAGGGATTGTTCAGCCTGGTGAAGAGAAGGTTCAGGGAAAGCCTTACAGCAGCCTTCCAGTACCTGAAGGGGACCTACAGGAGAGATGAGAAAAGACTCTTTATCAGGGACTTGAGTGATAGCATAAGGAGTAATGTTTTTAAACTGAAAAAGAAGAGATTTAGATTAGATACTAGGAAGAAATTTTTTACTCTGAGGGTGTGAGGGACTGGAACAGGTTGCTAAGGCTGTTGATGTCCCATCCCTGGAGGTGTTCAACACCAGGCTGGGCTTTGAGCAACCTGCTCTAGTGACAGCTGTCCCTTCACATAGCAGGGGGAACTAGATGGTCCCTTCCAACCCAAACATTCTATGATTCTATATTTGAAATATTTTGTTTCCACTTTGAGATCACCATTATTGATCATTCTTAAGTGCAAGAACCCACCCTGTCTTCAGGGTCCTTCTTGTCCATTAGCTACTATTTGACAACTGCCTCAACTAAGGAGGGCCACAGGGAGAGTTCAAATAGTCTAGATTCCTACCTGAGCCAAATCATATTTCCAGATAAACTCAGGGCAGAAATGTTTGCACATGAGCTCATGCAATTAAAGTGTGCTTTTGCTAATAAGGCTTTTTTTTGCAGTGTTTGATTTCAGTGAACATTTTGTCCTATTGCACTACTGAGATCAGAATTGCGTATTTCAACATTTCAAAACCTGTAAATGAAGCTCCAATTATCATCAGATCAATTTAAAAGCAATGACGCTTTAAAGATTTTCATTCCCCTTTTTCTGTTGCCTGATTGCTAAACTGTCAAGATGAATTTGAACATTTATTCAAACTTTTCTCTGATCTATGAAGCAGAGAAGGTTTCCATTTTTCAAATGAAAAAATGGATTCCAGAGTGTTCAGATGACTTCAGGAAGCATGACTATAACAAAAACATTACAAAGAAATACAGAGGCACAGACAGCAGTGACCCTCTTCAATTCCACTTCCAGAGACACTGGACCAAAAGATGTCACAAGCTGAATAAAAGAAAGCAAAAGAAAGTAAAAGTGTAGTGTTTCTTTCTAAATGAGAAACAGGGGTATACAGAGGGAAAAGCTCCCATCTCTTAATGCATTTAGGCATATTTAATTTGAGAATTTCAACTCCATTAAAGAAAACACATACAAGCTTAATTTTAATTATGTTCTTAAACCCCATTGACTTCACTAATACTCCTCAGGAACTTGTAGTTATGCCCATTACAGCTTTTCTCTGAGCCGGAATCTACATCTCTGATTCTGGCCACCTAACTTCAGGCACCTGACTGAAGTCCTGCCATGGACTCTCTTCACTGCTTAGTAGAAGGGGATAACAGACATCAGATAAGTCCGTGCAAGATACTTGCAGTTATGTATCTGTCTATGGTCACATGTATAGTATGTGATAGTATGAATATGTCATTTCAAGAGCTTAAACACAGGATTCTCTTTTTCTGTGTTATTTCTAGACATAACTGATTCAACAGACTGAGGTGGCAGCAGCTTTTTTTTGGGTGCAGAATATGATTCTGTGAGTCACAGAATATGAGTCTGTGAAGGCCTCCTGTCTCACCTGGTATATTTTTTGCAATGTTTCTAAGAAGGGAAATGAGGAGGGAAATCTTGTACAGTAAGCATGGCATTGAGGTTAAATAAGATTTAGTTCCTTCTTCCCATCTTCCCTAGGTAATTCAGTTAAATAAGTACCATATTGACTGAGGAAGAGAAGGCAGAGAAAATTATGGGCATATGTTTAAAAAAAGGTGATTACTGCAAGTGGATTAGAAGCATCACTCAGGAAATGGGATATTCTCCCATCAGATGATCACAATTCCAGAATCTGGAAAAAAAACCATTATTTGAAATCATGAGATCTTGATATCCAGTTTAAAAAATTACTCTGTTGCTGCTGAATAGTGCTTCATGACTGGACAATTATCTGTTTCAAAAAAGAGAAATATGGAGCATCATCAGCCACAAAGATTGATCTTTGGATCAATCAAATTTGGAAGAAATTAATTAATAACATTGAAATACATGAGGCAAGAATGTAACATATTTTTACCAAAGCTAAATAAATCCAGAATAACATGATACTTGTCTTTGAACAGAGAAGTTCTTTTTCTAGACAAGGAACTAATGTATCTGACATTCACTAAAGTATATGTGAGGATGCCATTTGAGACACTAAGTAAACCCAGAGGAGACAAGTATGAAAGTTTAAGGAGAGTAAGGTAGGGAAGATTGTTTTTGTCAAAAGAGTAAACATGAATCTATGGAATTATTATCTTCACTGTCCCTAAAGAATGGCTTCTGGTCTTTTTTGAAAATTTATTAATGATGTCAGCAGAAATTACAGGAGTCTGCCAGTTAAACATGATCATGACATGTTTCTTGGCACTGAAAAACGCATAAGCATACATTTCCCATCAGCACATTCATTCTGGAAAGCAGAGAAAAGCTTGTAACTATGAGTGTAGTGAGGTTCTGTACAGCTGTTTAGTAGGATCAAAGACAACTGATTTTTAAGAGATAGATGACTTTTCAAAGACTTTTTACATTAAGTCATTGTCTGCAATAGAAAACTATTGTTCTTGACAGCTGTGGAGTTCCCGTTCAGCCTCATGTTTCTAGGCTAAAAGCTTAATATCAGTACAGGTCTTGGAAGACCCATGAGAGTCAGATGCCCATTCATGGAATCTCTTTCAAACCAGTAGAAGTTTCAGAACGGGAAAAAACAACACAAACCCTTTCCAAGATTGCAAAGGGCTTTACTCATTTGTTGTAATTGATTGCAAGGACCTGCCATCCCTCTTAATGAAATCCCCCTGACAGACCCTGTCTGCAGACAGCTGCCTTGCCTCTCACAGTAACAGACAGACCAGAACCTTAGCCAAAATAAATCACAAAAAAGTATCTTCAAAATTCATGTATTAACCAATGCATGAGTGGCTGCTCTACCACAATAGCCATTTGTGTGGAAGTATATGTCTAAAGTGAAATTTATCTACGGTCATTGCAGTTTATTTTTTAGCTTAAGCTAGCCATCCGAGCTCCTTCCATGTCTGGTGAAAGATGTGTGCCTTATCCTGAGACAGCTGTACAAGATAGGTAGGATAAATTGCATTCTGCAAATGCTTGTCCTGATCTGTCATCTATTTAGACAGTCTTGATGTCTAAGATGACTAACTTACAGATCACTAATGCTAGGTGGAATGGAAAGCCCATTCTGGGAGTTATTTACAAAGATAGACTGTAGATGAGGAAAGCTAAGCTTTATATGCTTCCTCCAAATCCAGGGCACCAGTTCCTGTGGAGGATGAGAGAATGCAGGATCCTAACTTCAGCCCCAGTTAGTTACTCATTTTTAGTGACATTAGTCTGTGGCTACTTGACACAAATGGGAAGCTAAAGTAGAGCCGTCAGCCTTTTTCAGATTTCAAAAGGCTTTTGCTCCAATACATTTAATTTGGAAAAAAAACACCCAACACCATGTTTGTCAGGGAGCGGGGGGAGTGTGAGGTGGGTGGGTAGGCAGGGTGCTTTGTAAGGGAAGGAGAGCTGCAAGCCAAGATCCACAGTAAGGTGGACAGGACAGAGCCTCACAAGCCAGGACCATCCCACCACCTCCAGTAGCTGAGAAGAAGCTGAAGGCAGCCCCAGCCCAGGGGATCAGGCACTTCCCTGGGAACAAGGACAGGATAAAGCTGGTCCAGGATGTGAGCTCCAACGTTGGCCAGTAAATGTTGGTGGAGGTCTCTCACAGAGCTGTCCTTATCAGAGAGATGGCCTTGCCAGGGACTTAAATATGACCTTCAACTCCCTGTTTACAATGAAAAAAAATTCTAATTTAATGTTTCTTAGAATTAAAAAATGTTTGGTAATTTGGTAAACACTACAAACTTATTGTTCATTTTAGAGGAGCACTTCTGTGCACCTTGGATAAAGGTGCACAAATCATAGTGTTAGCCTAGTATGTTTTGACGCTCTACAAAAAAGGGAGCTGTGTTTCTCCAGATGTAAATGTGGGATATCATTCATGGTCTGATAATAGTGTTGACATTAGAGCTTTTACAAAATTATGAATGGTTGTACTTATTCGCCATAGGGATAGTATTCCTCTGCTTTTCCAATTCTCAAAAGTAACTGGATTATTTAGATTTAAACTTTAAAAAACCAAATTACTGTGGAACAGTACAGGTACTGATAGATGATAGCTCCTGAAAGTTAATAATGACTGAAATTAGGCAGTTTGGATGGAAACTTAAACATCAGCAACTAAAGTTTTCAATCCCACTTGTTCTATAATTGCAATATTATTCTCCAGATCGTCCAGCAGTGCATTTAAACAAATCCTGGGTATACAACTGTACTAGCATATTCTCTTTCTACCTAACCAATTCACTGTTTTCCTGTGAATTGCAGTGTGTGCAATGTTTGTCCCCTATCAGGTATCAGGAGACAGCTTCCTTTCCTGGAATATGCTAACTGTTCTGTAGGATGAAACAAAGCTGAATAAGTTCTGCCTGGAAACTGTCCTAGTTTTGAGGAGATCTTGAAAATAGCTTACTAAGCTGCTTTCCATATTACAGCTAAATATTTGTCCAAGCATAATTAACCCCTCTACAAACACTGTCCTTTGCATTTTTTATAAAAAGAAACATTACAGGCTGACATAAGGGAGCAGAAGTAGCACATCCCCAACAGTTTGCCTTAGCAGATCTTCTTGGAGATTACCACACACGGCCTTAGAGCACTTTAACTGCACTGAACCCCATAATCCATGCTTTCTGATTAAGTGTAGATTGGGCTCATAGCACTCAGTGCTGAAAAACTGTATTTGGGGTACTGTGTGCTGAACTGCGATGTCAGTTTTTAAAGCTTGCATTGAGATGTTGAGCTAAGGTTTAAATTTTCCTGACTAGGGAGGGGCCTCCTGAGGTAGCAGTTTCAAGGGTAGAGCCACAGGATCCTGAGCTTATGCTGGGTTACTTGTTTGAAAAATAATGATTTAGCTACAGCCAAGGAACCTTCTTTGAAGGCTTCCATTCATATCCTACAAAGCTTCACCTTTTTAACCTTTATGGTAGCTCTTTAATAGGCAGATACTCATCAGTCTTAATTTTCCAATTTTTTTTTAATGACAAAAAAGGTATCATAGCTAAGTTAGAAATTTGATAAAGAAACTGAGATTTCAGATAAAAGATATTTTCCAAATATTCCAAATTGTTATGTGATGTAAGCTCCAAAAGCAAGAGAATATTTTCATATCCTGTTTTGAGAGAGAGAGGAAATTGAACAGCTGATGAATAGAAATGTATTAGGTCGACTCATGGTTTTTCTTTCTTAATATAGCTGTTCAATTAGCATGTTCCTCATTATAATTATTTTTTTAACAACAGCTATTTTGTATTTGTGTGAGCTGCTACAAATTATAAATTGGTTTTATTAAAAGAAATACACCTCTGCTGTCACACTGATCAGCACTATTTTTTATTTTCCTCATACAGTTCTTTGGACTTGGATTTTTCTCTTTACAAAGAAATGAGGTTTAGAGCTAAAGACATCTGGCAAGGCTTCCTCATTGATTTAAAATGCTGAACTGTTCTGGCTTACATTGAGGCTAACTCTGTTTTGCAGTGGTTTGCAGGTATCTGGCATTGTCACATGGTTGAGAAAATGATGGTAATTCCAAAGAAGAAACTGGCTTTCTCAGTCTGTCACCAGCTCTGAGATGTCAGATAAAAAACAGGAGGAGCAACACATTTCTCCTAACTGTCTCCACAGCTGACTGTTTATCTCTTTCATTTCCATTTGCTGACATTTTGTTCTGATTCAGTTGTTGCAATGTCATAAATTTAGGAAGTTTTTACACTTGTTAACTTGCTGAGGGTTCCAGTCTCCAGTGAGTGAATAAAATAATGAAGAGTTTTTACATAGTTGTTAAGGAGAGTTAAGTTGAAAAGAGTTTAAAAATAATGTAGTCACTTGAGTTTACAATTATTATAGAACCTAAATGGTTAGTTAGTGAGGTGCAGCTAACGAACGTGACATAAAAGCCGTATGCAATCTGTAGCATTGTGGAACTGAAAAAACAAAACCAGGTTCCTGACCAGAAATTGTTTCAAGCCTCGCTGCTGTTCATTTCAACACACAGCACTATACTGGAACTAATCCAATAAAAACTCTGAGAGTTCACCTTCATCCTCCTTTTCCCTCAAGGATTTCTCTTTTGGCAGAATCTACTGTGTTCACACTCTGTTTTGCCACATTTGTTCCCTTCGTTCAGATCCTTTGCTAAATTGGAAAGTGTTTCTCCTTCAGAACTGCAAAAATATTTGTAGTTAAAATTCCACCCAGATCCTCTGTTTGAAAACACCTTATTTCACTGGTGTTTTCCATGCAGTAACCAGCCTTCAGTTTTTCACTTACATTAGGGACCACTCTGGGTTATTTCACTTTCTAATTGTATGCACTTTGGGGAGACCCACTTTGCAGAAGCCATCTGTCTTGGTAGTACATAAAACTCTTTTCAAGTATCACAGAAAAGTGCCTCTACATGCTTGGCAAAGGCTTACTTTAAAGGACTGAGAAACTTGCTCTTCTCCCCAGTATTATTCTGTGTTATCAAACTTTCATGATCTAAGGCTATATTAACTTATTCTGGATTTCTCCTGTCACATTACAGAAAACCCTGCTGAGAAAATCCTCTGGGCAGGTTGTGGGGTCCAGTGCTGGGTCCTTCAGGGAGGCAAAGAGTTTTTTCCATAGCATCTTTAGACACTGACCGAGGAATTTCACCTCCAGGCTAGCAACCTTCACGGTGTTGAGAAGGAAGGGAAAGCCTCACTGCTGAGATACTCAGGATGAACAATGGAGAAGGGAGTAGGCTTTTTTAGATACTTTAAAAATTGTGAAAAACTTCTGGTACTCAAGTAGTATCTGCAGGATAGACAGACTCCTCCTTCCTTCCTTCCTTCCTTCCTTCCTTCCTTCCTTCCTTCCTTCCTTCCTTCCTTCCTTCCTTCCTTCCTCCCTCCCTCCCTCTTTCTCTCTCTCTCTTTCTCTCTTTTTCCCTTCCTTCCTTCCTTTCTTTTTTATTTCTTTCCTTCCTGCCTTCCTTCCTTGCATATTGACCTATAAACAAGCAAAAAACTCAATGGGAGGAAGATAATTAGAGTAATTAGAGTAATAGAAAATTATAAGCTATATGATAAATACAGCATAGACTGTTATGTAATTGATACTATATCTTAAGGAAATAGTCAAATCCAACAAGTAAGTTCAGTGTCTCAGGTAACATTGAGACCTTGTTGGCTGTTTGAAATTTTCATTTTAAATAGGAAACATCTAGTAATAACCCGCTAGGATGACAATGATTTTTTATGATCTGCTCAGAGCAGTCATCAAACCAAAAGGCCAGGAAATGGCCTTTGGAATAACAGAGAAGGTTTGCACCCATTTTCTTACTAAAAAACTCTTTATAAAGTTCTTAGATCCAGCATTTTTGCAATCATAGCAAGTCCCCTGACCCTCAATCTTCTACCATACAATTTAATGTCAAAAAGAAGAAAATATAGTGTGTAGAAATGTTGTTTCTTTTTAAAAAGAATATAAGGAGGAGGACCACAGGGTGAAAGGTTTTTACATATTATTTAGGAATAGACGTTAGAAAGACTAAGAAAGAACTTGAGTCAGAAATAATATGACACCCTAAAGAGTTCTGTTAACAAAAAAATATCACAGACTACACGGATTTCCTTTGTCAGCTCAGCAAGCACTGTTACAGAAATAACTCACACAAATTAAGGGGAGAGTTCTAAAATGGTTAAATATAAAAAACAGAACACTAATGAATGGCTATTTTTCCCAGTACAGGGAGGCCTTGAGCTAACGCTCCCCATTGGGAATGGCAGGCCCCACTGCAACTGTTTAATATATTCACAGGTGGTGTAGAAACAAGAGAAAATATTGAGGTGACAGCTTGCTGATATCAGTCCATTTTACAGAGACATATCAAGAGGACAACTGGTTATCAAAAGTCGCAGAAAGGCAGAAGATAGCAAATGTCAGTGTAATAACATGATGAATAAAATCCAATATGAACAAGCAAAATGTGGTATTCCTAAACTAAGATCTCGGGTGTTGATATCTTGAACAGCTACTAATCAAGAAAGATAATGTGGAGTTAAGATAGCTGTATGAAAATGCTAGCTCAATGCTCAGCAGCATTCAAAAACAAATAGAATATTATTTGGAAAATACTGAGAAATAAGAAATAAAACACAAAACATAGTAATCTTTCTGTGTAGGCTTATTAAATTCAATACTTTCCACTCCATTTGCAATTCTTCTACTGACAGCTCAGAGACAATTTGGTAGAACTGAAAAATACACCAATGACAAATGGTGTCCCTTAGGGGTCTGTATTGGAACCACTACTATTTAACACCCTTGTTGGGGATATGGACAGTGGGATTGAGTGACCTTTAACAGGTTCAGACCAAGCTGAATGGTGTGGCTAATACTCTAGAGGGAAGGGATACCATCCAAAGTCACGTTTACAGGCTAGTGAGGTGGGCCCTTGTGAACCTCACAAAGTTCAACAAGGCCAAGTGCAAGATCCTGCACCTGGATTAGGGCAATCCCAGACATGGATATGGCTGGGCAATGAGTGGATTGAAAGCAGCCCTGCAGAGAAGGACTTAGAAGTATTGGTGGATGAAAAACTTAAAATGAACTGGCAAGATGTCCTTGCATCCCAGAAAACCAACGTATCATGGGCTTGATCAAAAGAAGCATGGCCAGCAGGTCAAGGCAGGTGATTCTCCCCCTCTCTTTCTCAGGGAGTATTATGATAGCATGACAGAATTAATGATTTTTAACTGAAACAGGACAAATTTTTATAACTGTCATCACATTCAATATGATAAAGAAAATATTTTCAGCATTTTTGAAAATAAATTTCATACAATTACTGCTCTGATGTGTATAAATTTGTATATTGGTTTAGTTGAAAGCATGCAGTAATTCAGCACTTATACAGAAAATGGATGCATAATCACTTGCATGAAATAATACAGAAAAAAAATTGCATCAGAGACGTTCCTGAAGCCATTTTGGAAATATATTTTTCTATATACTGTTTTAAATATTGTTTCCTACAGCACTCAAATAATTGAAACAAGATATAAGAACTAAGAACTATAACATGCACTCCACCACCAAAAGATAGAAATTACAAACAAATAGGGGTATTTGCAAAAATTGCATAATAGTGTTCAGCACAGAAGATATTCTAGAATCTACAAAAATTAACAATTACTAAAAAAATCACAGTTATCTTGTGAATACACTAAAACTAGATGGATTATAATGATTTAAAGAGGTTTATCAATGCTATTTTTCCCCAATATCTCATAAATTTATTTCAGTTTTTTCTCTAGATCAAGCTAGTATTTCATAGTAAATACACCTGGTAGTTTATTGAGAAAACAGTTCAATAAGGCATGCATTAACTAAGCTTTTAGATTTGTGCCTAGCACTCTTTGCTTTTCTCTATTTGACACCAACACAAGAGGACAGTGATTTGCTGTGAGATGCTAATGGCTAAATTCTTCTTCCAGTTGTTGATCCAAAACCATGGCACTGCTGGCCTGCACAGGCTAAAGTAAATAAAATCACACAATTCCATTCAAAACCTAAGCCCTTCATACATGCTGGCAAAACTTCAGTGGAGCCGTAGCTGTGTAACTGGCACTAGACGCTGGCTTGCAGTGCTCTTGTTGTGTCTGCCCTTTCAGTTGAATGAACAGGCACAAATGTCAAAAGAAATAAAAAAGGGGTCACTTTTAACAGTGATTATGTCATCTCATACCCTTTACATTGCACAGCATAAAGTACCTCTCATTGTTTACCTTTCTGAGAAAAGTATTCTTTCCCATTTAAAATTTGCTTCTAAAGAGCATATGGCCCTTTGAAAAACTCCTCCATCCCTGGCATATCCCAGTCACAGTCTGTGACTGAAGTTTGCATATTCCACAATTAATCCTGACCCCAGCAAAAAAACCCAACTGCTCAGTAAAAGACAAAGTAAAACCCTATAGCCCCATTAATACCCATGAGCTATACCAGTTAACAGCAGTGATCCGTGCTTCCTCTCTCACCCTGCTGAGGCAGTCAGGGGACTTAGAGCAAGTTTTTAAATCCTGACTGAAAATACCAAGCTCTGGTATTTGGTTAGAAGCTTATACATCTCTGGTATCCGTTTGGGCATCTTACATACCACAATTCCTTTTATGAAAAGTAAATCGGCTTTTAATGTTGCGGGGAAAGATGCTTGTCCAGGTAGACTTTATTGGCAACAGTCCCCATCTCTGTCCAGGTTGCTGGATCTCCATCGTAGGATGTTCCATCCCCAAAATGCCCAACACTTCTGAACCTGGATGTCATTGCTCCCATCAGTTGCAAGAAGTGACGTATTTTCCTATCAAAATACATGACTGAAACACTAAGCCCCAAAGTAATTTAGTTAGAGTCTGCAGCCTACAAGAACACAGGCGATGACTCAAAGTACCATGTGATGAATGGATACCAAGTTTGTGTGTCCATGTTAATTATTTCAAAGTTGCTGCTTATATGATACAATGCTGATTAGTTTACTGTGTAGCGAATGCTGTACTGTTAGAAGATGTAATTAAACAGTTTACGTATAAGAATGGCCATATCATGGCTATTTTGCAGAGAGCTCTATTAAACTGTGATGATCTGTAGACCCTAATAAACATACTATTAACTGTCACAGCTATTATTAGGAGGTTCTAAGCATTTTGTCACTGCTTTTTGTTGTGTTTTGGGTTTTGTCTATAAATGTTTTCATTTGTGCATCTGCTAAGGGATACAGTTACTGATCCAGCTTCCATTGAAGTAATTGGAAATCTTTTTGTCAACTTCAGTGGGAACTAAATCAGATCAAAAAATGAACACCAGTACTAGTAAAAGTAATATTCCATTCCTGAATTAATATTCTTTAGTTAGATGTGCTATTGCTGTCTATCTTTCCCCTCACCTGTAGACTGCTACCTTCTGTTACAAGATCTAGGCTCTGATATACAGTGTAATAGATTTGTTGATGTTTGAGGTAATTTGAAGATATTTTATGGGAAAACTTTGTGATGTTTGATCTTTTATTTTTCATTATTCATATGCTAATTCCTATAACAAAGCATCATGACATCTTTATAGTTCGTATATCTTGCATAACTGTACAAATATTTCAAAAGTTAAGAGTGCAGCTATAAACTAAATGAGCTATTATATTGTCTGCTATTAAAGAAGAATGGCTTTTAAAAAGTGAATAATTATGTGGTTTTAAAATCTACCTATCTCATTTCTTTAAGACGTTTACTATAGAATAACATTATTTTGCTTCTTTTTCTGAAGACATTTGGCAGTACTAAAGTTTTGGTTCAGTTGTGCTGTACAAAAGTCAACAAACTATTTCCCTGTAAGTGTGTATGTCATCTGTGCTGTTGTCAAATACCACAGTTTTATCATGATTTATGTTATTGCAATAAATACATGAACAAACCCTGGATCTTCATTTTAATGAATTACTGGAAAATTTGTGAATTAGAACTTCCTAATCTTGGTTCAAAAGTACAGTTTTCTGACTAGATCAATATCCCAGCCCTGTGGTAATTAATCATGTGCAGAATGTATCCCTTAAAGGGGAAATATAATCCTTTTATATCCACTGGAAAATATACTCTCTTAGACAGGATTTGGAGTCTGGCCAAGCTGCACATGGTGCAGGGGGAATTGTTTGTTAGGGATGATAAGGCACTCTGCTTAGAGCTTCTTAATACATACATGTAGGGCAGAGTTTAGAATGCCTCAAATTCTTAATGCAAATTTCTGTTTATTCAATTTTTCAAATCTTAAGAAAATAATTACCTTAAATGTAAATATTTTTTCCTGAATTATAAATTTAACTAAAATCTACTGGTTTATTTGTTTATACTTTTAAATACATAAATATATATTTGCTTAACCTTGACTTTAACCTGCAGCTTTAAAAGGTTTATTTTTCCACTAGCAACATACTGAGTTTGAAAATGTCCATAGGGTAATAGAAAATGTATAGTGGTGATAAGCAGTAATTTCACAGTTAACTGATCATGATGTTACAAGATGCAGTGCACCCTCCTAATCTTTCCTTACTCTTTTTCTTTTTTTTTTTAGCAGTCTAATTAGTATTGCCTGGTAGTTTTATACAAACTAATGAACCGAAGAAATAAAAGACGTGGCAGTGAAAGTGTCTGGCCCAGATTTCCAGCTGTGGTCAGGTATTCACTATACTCAGGAGGATAAGAGGATGTATCCTCCTGAACGGCATCTAACACATCTCCAAAACCTTACATGTCAGGTCTTGAGATGTAGGGCGATCATCTTCTATCCTCTCAGGGAAGCTCAAGGTAAAATGTTTCACCGTTGCAATTGCCTAGAACTATGCACGCTGATAGTTACTACAAAATAGGAAGTACTGGCAAAATTCTGAATGTGCTGGTTTCTTTTTGGCCTTGGGCCAGCAAGATGACATCTTTGAAAGCAAGACTTGGGGTAGGATGCCTCAAGAAAAGCCAGGTAAAGATTGATTCTCATTGACTGAAATGATATGAGCTCCTCAAATTAGTTTATTAAGCTTTAGATCATACCCTGATTCAAAAGGCTGGGGAAATATTACATGACTTTTCTTACAACGAAGGAAGACTTGGTCAAAATTGTTTGAACCTCCTTTCTAGTCTATGTATCCTGAACTTTTTCCAAACTGTCCATCAGTTCCTGAACTTTTAATATTAGCTTTGCACAAGCCTTCATATTGAACTATCTCACATCAGTTCAACACAAAACAGGAAACCCAAACCCCTATCTGATTAGTTTAGCACGAGGATTTCCTTGATAGAGCTGATTCTTGCTACTTTGATTCAAACCAATAATATCTTTTCTTCTGGGTGGTTTTGATTATTTTTTTTTTATTTTTAATTTCAGAAGTATACCGATCCTTCAATATTTGCTTCAGGAACACAAGCCATTTATAAAGATATAACCCCACTGTGACAAGCACCTTGCATTTTACAAAAAAATGGCCTGATCTTAACTACACACTCTCATTAATATTTTCTCTGTGCTTGTAATACAGTGAATGAAATGAAACTAACTGATTACAGCAAATGGATGAGCTTTACAGCTCAAGAAGTAAGTCAGAGATAGCAACACTCTCTCTGATGAGCTTTGCCTGATCTCTGGTAGTTTTGAGGTCCAAAGTCCCTTCTCTGACTCAAAGCACAACCTGAGTCTGGATTTTCCCCTGATGAGCTCAGTGAGGTGGCTACCAACCTTCCACACATTAAACAAAGTATCTGTTTTCAGTACCCAAAGGCCTTTTTGAAACAATTTTATTCTTCAGTAAATCATTGCAAATTATTTAATTTCATTCCCACTCAGAAAATGCAAGCCTAAAACTTGCAGGATAAGGTGCACTGGCCAGCTGTGACAGCAAGGTAACCCAGACGTTATTATTGCTCTTGCACTACTCATAAAGAAGATTTTAACTCAAATAGGAATGGGACTGACCTAAGATTTGAGACGGGATTTGTTTTACCTATGATAGGCTAATAGAAGTTACACTGAAGGCCTGGTCTATCTACTTTAAACTCCCTTTCCAATCAGCAGAGAGAAGCGGGCACCTGAGAGAGGCTCATTTTTCCTTAGAGAAGTGTCTAGAGTAGATCAGATGACTGGCCTGTTTTGGGTGCCGATTTGGCCCTACTTTTTATGAAGAGTAACTATCTCAGACAACAAACTTGGACATGAGCGAACTAGCCTCTAGTGTTGTTCCTCAGGGTTCATTCTAGGGCCAGTTCTGTACAATATGTTTGTCAACAATATGGATGTAGGATTTGAATGCACCATTAGCAAGTTTGCTGATGATACTAAACTGAGAGGTGCTGCTGAGTTTCTGAAGGGACAAGAGGCCTTGCAGAGGAATCTAGATAGATTGCAGCATTCAGTGGCAGATCATCAGTGGCAAAAAATTTAACAAGAACACATGCCAGACTCTGCACCTGGGGCAGACAAATGCCAGGCACAAATAAAATTGGGAGAGCACTTGAACATACCTTAAAGGAAGGGGACAATATTTGCTATGTAATCAGGAGAAAGCATCTCTTGGATAAAGTTCCAAAGTCAGGCATGCTATCCTTGACTGGGCCAAGGCAGTCACAGAGATGTCTTCTGCTTCTGAGCCCACTTCTACACTTCCTCCCAGTGTGATCTTATGATCACAAGTCTCACAGGGAACATTTTGCTTTCCCCTGTGTCCTGTCTGGCCTCTTCAACAATTACCCTGTCCAATCATACTCCCTCCTACTCCCCAACTCATGCCCTTTCTTAGTGGTTAGTTAAAGGTGGTTTCTTACCAAATGTTTTGGCACTTAGACTTCCGCCTCTGAGTCTTCAATATCAGGCTGATATCCAGATGCTTGAAAGTTAGTCATTGGAGCACCTAACTAGCAAGTGGTCAGACAGCTTCATAGCAACTATTTATAGGTATCTATCAGTAATGAATGATGCACCTGATGTTTCAGATGGGAATAATTCTCGGGCAGAGCAGGCTGTTAGAAGTCAAATAGAAAATAAGTCTACAATTGGGTGGAGGTTTAAAGATTGTAAAGATTATGTCTGATCAAAGTCCTGGTTTAGATGCTTCAGCCCTTCTATGGTTATAGCCCACAATGAAGGACTTACTAGTCTTATGGGATACACCTAACATGGATTAAGTGGTGATAATGTAAATGCTTATGACTGGATGTAATATGCTTCTAACACATAACAGCTGGTTTATTTTCTGTGTATGGGCATTCGGGTGCTTTAAAACACTTAGGTTCATTTCATTTAAAATGAGTGGAGATAGAGACAAAAGTTACCAGTGTTACTCTATGAAAAATCCTTTCAGATCTTTTATACCTTAGAGTCAATAAAACACCTAAAAGAAATCAACAAATCTGACCAATTTATAATTGGTTTATCTTTAGGATAGTGGTATGCTCTGCTCTGCTCCATAGATAATTTGTTTTCTTTCAAATGAATGCATTTATCTCCCAGATAAAGTTGCCCTAGTATTCCCTAGACTCCCTGTAAACTCAGTGGAGATACACATATGCCCTGAAGGGTGATTCATTCCTTCCTAAAATAATTTTCTAAGATTTGTGAAATTAAAGTCTCTATGGAGGTGTCACTTTCTCTTCATGACTACGGCAAAAATCTGGATTATTAACATAGACTACACATCTAGCTTCTAGGTGACTCACGTCAAGTGAAATTATTTTTGCCCTATGCCCTATTCCCTTTCCCTTTTTAAATCCTTTTCTTTTTTAATTCACTTCCAATGTTCTTCCTGGGTCTCTTCTGCCTTCTTCTTGTATCTCATTAGTTTCCTGTATTCCATATGCTTTAAATTTATTTTAAATCAATAAGAACTGCATGCACTCAGTACCTTGCAAAGTTAGCTTGAAGTCAATGAAATTGACTGTATGAGTCAATCTGAACACAAGTAACAGTACCTGTCAGAGAAGGTTCCTTACTCATTTGCCCAGCTCAAACTGCAGACCAGTATCTTTTCAGGATTGACTCTATGCTTCAAACTGGTAATATTCACATGTACCGTATGTCTGATGTAAATGCCTACTTGTACCAGAAGTTTGTCTTTCACTGTTCTTTGAATGTGGAATAAAAACACACAAACAAAAGGAAGAATAGAAAAATGATTAAAAAAACAACAGTTGCAGAGGTCAAATCAAGTGTGTTATCTAACAGCCACTACAGTTCTTGTGTTAATCAGCCTTATTCTGCTTCGTCAGCAGAAGGGAAGAAAAAGGGCAGAACAATTTCCTCTGTTTAGTCTTTTTGTATCTATAGAAAAGGCCCTTTTCCTCTTCTTCTTCTTGATGTTAGAAAAATATTTTTTATAATATGCTATATGTTATAGCATGTTTCTAACATGCTATATGTTAGACCATTAGGTCTGTGCACCTTGAAATTATCTTTAATGCTGTTTGTTAAGTTTAGCACAGTCCCTAGGTTCCCCACCATGGTCAGTTCAGTACAGATAGCAATTACCCATCTATTTTCTTTACCTCTGTTCGCCATATACCATCTAGTCACTAAAGCTGGATACATGACATTGCATCTTACAAGGTGTCGCAGTAAGCCATTGCATGTTGTGGCTGATAAAGATTCTTTTTGTTCTTTCATATACACATGATTCATCCTTTACTAGTATGTGGCATGAAGGGATGCAGGTTGCTTTCAGCCTGGCCGTTAAACACCCTGACAGAAAATTGACAGAAAATCAGTATCTATCTGTTCGATGCCCTGGAATGGCAGGATAGCAAGGAGATACTATGATCTTACATGTTAGTTTAACTGAGAATGTACTGTAATTTTTCATGTTTATCCTGAACACTATGTCAGTCCTCAAGGCCTGGAGGATACCAGATGTTGAATGAAGAACAGTTGTCTTGGATGTAGTCAGGAAATGCTGAGTAGTGTTCAACATTTGAAGAGGCAATTTACCCCTTTCCATTACCGTTGGGAGGTCACTAAAACTGCTTTGGATTGTTCCCTAACATGTCTTTAATAGATAAATATATAGCAAGAAGAAAATGAAAAGAAGTTATTTTTCCCAGACAGAATAAGAAGGGCTGTACTGTCAGACGGTAACCCAGCCATTTATGAGTAACCTGTCCTCATCATAATAAAATTCAGTCTGATCACGGATACAGGAGAAACTTCAGGCAGCATTAAGGAGAATAGACTATTTGCTAACAAAACTGTGATCAGAAAAGCGTTTCTTCAGTATTGGCTCCTAATTAAACAATAAACTAACACTTGATTTTTGCATTTCAAAACCCTTGAGAGGATCAGGCCAAACAATCTCAGATGATGTTTTCCCATGGCCTCGATTCTTGAAGAGCAGGGGAAAGTATTGGAAGAACCCATGAAGAGAGGTTTCTAAAAAAGCTTCCAGATGGCACAAAAAGACCTTTTAAATTCTGTAATAAATAGACATAGTGTAAAAACCTCATAGATGTACAGCTATGCTGAAAAACCTGTTAAAGCTGACATTTTTGCAGCATGCCTTTCAATGCAAGGAGTTTTATCAAAGGGAAAAATAAATCTTTTTAATAGTCATTCATACTACATTATATAGTTCACAATGGAGTTTGGCCTCACTTGTCAAAACAATCAAGGCAGATAGTGAAAAGCTTAATCAAAAATTGGGGGACTCTAGAAATATGCAAACAGAGTCATAGGAAAGGAAAAAAAGACAGACTGCCGTAACAGCTGTCATGGGGAAACAGTGATTGATGTTTTGTGTAACGGAACACAAACCTCATACTAAGTAATAAGTACTCAGTCATCATCGTGATTACTCAAACTTCATTATAAAGAACACCAGGGCCACAATTAAATATTGTATATTATCCCTCATTCTAATTACATAGCTTTTTTAAGTTGCATTGTAAAAGCAATACATTATTTAATTATTTTCATTTAATGTATTTTAAAACAATGTTTAAAACCTCATCCAACACCCTAGGGATTTTAACAAATCATTAAAACCACTATTCATGTGTACAGTAGCAGTGCTGTAGCCACACAAAGCTGGCATCCATTTCAACTTAATTTATAAAAATCAAACTTGGAAACCCACCGGCTTAAAAGGTCCCGACTCTGGCTGCCAGAGCTTTAATGGGATTTCACAGACATAAGCCAGCCTTAATTGCATCCCTAAAGTGCAAAAATATATCAGGAGCAAATCGTGGCCTCTTCTCTCAAGAGTTTTCAGGAAAAGTGTCTTCCTTGGAGAGTTCCATTGGGACACCTTGCAGACGCTATTCTCATTGCTAAGTCTTCCTCTGGGGAAGGCAGAGTACATGAGTCTGAAAGGCCTCACTGCTACAGATACAGGCTGAAGAATATTTTATTGTCTACCAAATGCAAAGGATGCTGATGAGACAGACAAGCAAGAGGGAGATGCAGATGATTTTGTTGTCGCTCATTCCTCAAAAGTGCTTGAAAATTAAGTGGTGGTTGTGGTGCCTGAGAGCACACCAGGGGATTTCCTTACTGCTCATTCCACCAAGATGAGTGGGTTCATAAATGAGATGATTGCAGAACCAGACCTAAATTCTATGGATTGAGAGTCCCAAGTCTCTAAAGCTGGAAGACAAAGAATGTGATGGCCCATCATCTTCCTTTTTATTTCTGATGGAGCTGGTGATTCAGGGAAAGCTGCTAATGTGAATGTGTCTTTTCTGAGTGAAAAAGATAGAGCAAGACTTTAACTTTCCAGAGATTTTAGCAAATTTCAGTGGAGCTGTAAATTGACAATCAACATTTTTTTTTAGCTATCCCAAACCCTGTGGTCTTCAAACAATGCAAGACGACTATCTATCTTAACTTTAGTGATGGCAAGGATCGTCTAAAAGAAGTAGACTGTATATTTAATCAAACAAAGGTTATTTAATGGTGTCATCCTTTTTAGACTACTTGCTTTCATTAGCTGTGACCATATGGAGCTCACAGATGGCAAATAAAACGATGACGTCCTGTTCAAATAAGAAAGAGGTAAGAACAGTAAATAAACTGCTTGCAAAATCAAGATGAATGATGCATGTGATATATATGATATATGTCAGAGAGGACTCAAAATGTCATGTAACACTTGAGTCTGGAAAGGTTTGGAGTCTGAACACCAGAAGCCATTAGACTGACATAGAAAAATAACCTTAGAGATTAATTTTAGGGAAGGGGGAATAACCATTTAGAATCTTGAATATGTAAGAATGAAGGCTTCTTTCCACTCATCAGCTCTGTTTTCACTTTGGGCCTTCCATGCGGGGTTTCCTCTTGTCTTTCTTCCCTGACAGTACCATCAGGGTCACTTTCTCTGACTCTTTTATCTCTTGTAAGGAAGGATTTTGCTCTGCATTCAGTATTGCATCTAACTGGACAAGGAGACTTTTTGTGAGCAGCATTATCCATTATTTCTGTCTAAACCCAGAGTGAAGGACTATCTGCATACTATCTGTTGCACCAATTCTCTGTGAGTTATTCAGAGGGAGCAGGAATTGAGGACCGTGAAGCCAAAAGTACAATTCTTGTTGGCTAAACTTGAATCAGTATTTACACTCGTCTCCAAAGTTTTACCAAAACCTGTTTATTTAGGTATATTACCTGGTGCATATGAAGGTCCTGAATATGATTGTGGCAAACAAACACAGCACGTGACAATGCTCTGGTGGTAGGCTGAAATCCACAAGCAGTGAACTGTTTCAGCACACAACTTCTACCAGCTGAAAGGTATTTCTGCTGTTTGTCATCTCCACATTGAGACCACCATTCATCATTTCTTCTAATGCAAAGTCAAGCAGGGCAGCTTAAGGCACAGGTGGTTCTAATTCACCCATTTGATTTGGACAAGAGCAGAGAATAAGTGATTCCACAGCACAGGTGCCAATTCCCCTGGGGAGGTGACAACAAACAGTGCTACTTCTGCAAGAATCCAGATCCTGCTGCCTCACACTTAAACTGTGTGTCTGAATATCCAAACCAGCTGACAAACAGAAGGCTCAGTACACCAGCCACTGAACTGAAACAAAGCAATATAAACATCCCCTAAGCCAGGTATACATCGAACTGCTTAATGGTGATGCTTTATAAAAATAAAAAATAAAAAAAAAAGAGTTTACACACAGGCCTTATACAAAGAAAACGGAATATTTAGGAAGTGGTGCTGTCTTAGACCCCTGATGAGATACCAAGCATTTTGGGAAGCTAATAGAGAGGAAGTTATTTTTGCTCTGAGAAGGTTTGCATCTCTTTTCCTCTTTTATCTCAAACATCTCCAGCTCAGTTTATCACAAAGCAAACTAGGTGAGTCTAGATGTAACAATGTGTCGTTTCTTTCCCTTAATTTTCACTGATGCTTGGACCAACCCATTTTGGTTTATATTTTAAAATTTTGAAAAAAAAGTTTCAAGAATGTTATTAATCTCAGTTTGATAACCTCAATAATACTTGGCCATTGTTTGAATTATTTTTTTCTAATTCTGGAGTAAGAATGGAGGATCAAAAATATTCATTGCAGGCAGGTAAGGATATTGAGGCCTAACACTTCAAAGGGTACACTCAGAATGAAAAATAAAAGATTAGGGAACAATTCTCAATTTGCAGAAATAAGACAAAAAGTTACTAACTTTTTTTTGTGTGCCGACTTGTCTGTATTCATCCACTGTAGGATTATTTTTTTTTCTGTTCTCTCTAGATAGCAGTCTTTTTGGAATGGGGATTATATTCTTGTTTTCTCTTTGTGCAGCATTGTGCACACTAAAAATGCTAGACTGATATGCCCATAGGTACTCTAAAAATATATGCAATAACAGGAATCATAGGATCATGGAAAGGTTAGGGTTTGAACGAACCTTAAAGATCACCTGGTTCCAGCCATGCTTTCAACTTCAGAATTCATTTAAATAATCTTGTTGGGTGGACAAAATTAGTAAGACTAAGATTATGAAAATTATAAGAACACAGATAAGCTATATTTCACTAAAGGTTGCTATTTAAGAAATTACTATTTCAACTTAGTTTGTCAGACAAGTGAAAGATTTAAATAATCTAAGAAATGGTTAAAGTAAATAGGGTTTACTCAATGGGATCAAAACGTGTGAGCTGTCAAGAATGTTTCTTCTCCCTGTAGTCCAGTAATTCTGTTGAAGCTGGCATTATGTAATACTTCCTTGGCATTCTTTAAGATATTCAGTGTTCAAATTAATTCTCCATTCAAAAGCATGAGCATGAACAATGGTGGGATATATTATTATGTCACTCAAAAACTGGGTATGATCTGAATTAAGAAAGATCTGCTAGAGTAAGAACATACGCAAAGAGATGTGGCATTTAGCAATTATAGAACTAATCCGAAATAGGATTTAGGTGACCTGTATATCTAGAGTCCAACATTGCAACATGAAATCCTCCCATCATTAACTGCTTTATACTCAAGTTCTCTAAATTCCAGTAATTCTTCACTTCAAATCTGAAAACTGCCTAAGGTAAGGTGTCCTTTGTTCATGTATGTACAGATCTACCCAGCCTGAATATTCAGATTCCGCATTCCTTGTAATCCCTGTTGGGATCTAGCAGTTGTCAGACGCACATATTGTAAATGTACCAGTACCATGTACTGGCAGCCTGTATAGCATGCTGACAAAAATATAATAATAGTTTATTTCTTGTAATTTTACTAGTTTTCTTGTACCCTAGTGATACTTGAAGCTTCCCACTGCATGTGAAACATCAGTTCAATTACCTTTTATACTTACAAATCCAAACTTCTTTCATATGAAGAATGTGTCCAAACAACCAAGCAAAAGGCTATATTATGACATCTTCCATGTAAATTCTTACTGTTGAGTCAAAGTGCGGGAAAAATGTAGCATTCATGGAGGCAGTGAAACGAAGTGCTAAAGGGAGTGTAGCCCAATGATAAGAATGTTTTGGCAGAAGCTCTGAGTTCTAGGAAGACTTTCATCTGACTTTATTAAAGGTGATGACTTATTCTCCAGACTCCTCACCAGCTCCATTGCCCTTCTCTGCACCTGCTCCAGCACCTCACTGTCTTTTTGTCATAAGGGGCACAAAACTGGACACGGCGCTCGAGGTGGGGCCTCACCAGTGCTTCGTACAAAGGGACGATCTCCTCTTGGGTCCTACTCACCACACTGTTCCTGATACAGGCCAGGATGTTATTGGCCTTCTTGCCCACCTGAGCACACTTCTGGCCAGTTGACCAACAACACCAGATTCTTCTCTGCCAGGCAGCTCTCCAGCCACTCTTCCCCAAGCCTGTAGCGCTGCATGGGGTTGTTGTGACCCAATTGCAGGACCCGGCATTGGACCTTGTTGAACCTCAAGTACTTAAGGCAGTGATTGCTGAGGGTATCAAGTGAGGTTTTGCTCATGAAGAAAAGATGGCATTGCCTCTGAAACAATAGTTTAAAAGACAACAGCGTTACTTAATTGTGAAAGGAATCCAGATTTATTGTGACACCTGCAAATGTGCTGCATGTGCAATTTCTGCAACATCAAGGAGCTATTGGTACCTTTTTCTTTGCTGTTAATGCCTGCATCAATGTTCTGTTCAGGTAAATTGTTTTAATGTCCCTTCCAAAACTCCAGATATTCCTTAAAATTCATTATTTTCCAAGCATTCTTACAGGGGTTAGCAAGACTTTTGGGGAAATTCAGTGTGATAGTTATCTACTGGTCTTTCATTTCACCAGCACTTCTGAAAAAAAAGAAAAAAAAAAAAACAACCCAAACTTTTGCAATCCTTCAGTGCTCTGATCTTATTAGCTCACATTATTTATTTATTTATTTGGATACACTCTCAAACACAAATAAGAGCCAACTTTCTGGCTATTCTAGGACAGTTACGCATGCACCTGTAATTCACAGCTAAGTACACTGACACAAATAAATGGGTCTTGTGCAGAGATTCTTAGAAAAAACTCCTGGCTTCCTTGTAAATTTGCCTTTTTGCAAATTTCCTACCTCAGAAATCTCTCAGGCCATGTCCTGTCTCAAGCTCCTCCTTCTCATATTTGAACTAGTAATTTACCTCAAAAAACCCATGGTGACTTGCGAACGCTTTCATGTGTGAAAAAGCATTCTCTCTGCAGGCTTAATCAACAACCATTGATGTTGGTGGAGAAAGGTCCCATTAACTTGAGTGGGAATTGGTTTGAAACTTTTAACTGGGTATGTATCTTAATCAGAACAAAAAGCTGTTCTGTGAGGTCTCTTGATTGAGCAGATATTATTGTATTTAAATGACTAGCCCTTCTCTAGTTTACTCCAATACTGTTTCTTTTTCCTCAATTAAGCACAACACAATGAAATAGAAATCAATCCTGATCAAGAGAGTTCACTGATGTCTGAGTTTTAATGAGACTTTTTTTGTGTCAAAAGGCCACTGCATCTTTCAACAGTCCCCAGGAAAGACTTTTCACCCTGGGACTCATTTTAGAAAGATTTATGCTTCTTACTTTTTCATCACCTGCATTACTGATGCCAATATAATAATCAGAAGTTTCGTTAATAAGGATAATAGGATGAAACTCAACTTCTTGAAAATATATGAACTCACCATCAGGTATGATAACTTGTTAGAAATCAGAGAACTAAATCAAAATCAGTAATTGAGTAGAAACATTATAAAAATAGCAATACTTAACGCTCTGAAGTAAATCCATTGGTATAAACAAGAGGGTGGTTGTAAGAGTTCATCTCAGGCTTATTGAACAAAAATATGAGATTTCAGCTTCTGAATCCTTTCTGGCCTGTAACATCATCTTTAGTGCATAGATTTTATAACATGCCTGGGGGGAAAGTAGAAATGGCTTGTTCTGGAAAGGTAATCATATTAGCAGGTGTGTTGCAAGTTAGCTTGTGTGCCAGTGCTAACATGAGGGACAAGGAGATGCTCTCTGTTGGTGGCTACACCTTTTTCCCAGCAGGCAGAGAACATGAGTTCCTAAGTCAGACATCTCTTCATCCCTGAACTGAGGGGTCTAACATTAGGGCACTGTGTAGCATAGTGGGTGTCAGTGACATCACCCTCTTTTCATGTCTTTGTGGTTCTTTTAGTGAGTAAGCCACCAGCACTCATAAGGTAAAAGCAGCTGCATGAGCCGAGGAGGAGGTTTTGGACAGTGAGTACCATACATCATGTACCACCCAATAAGTGGTTCAGTGGTTCAGTGTGGTGAGAGAGACACCAGGTTCCCTCATAATGTGCCTTCCTTTTTCTGAGCTGCCAGGAAATGTTGGGTCAAGTTCCCTTAGGATGGGTGAAAAAAGAAACGGGGAAAGATGGATGAGAAAGTAACATACGCACAGGGTAGGAAGTCTAATATTTACTTGTGTCCTGATGGATGCCTTGAGCATAATATCTTTCACCTCCTGAGGTCAGTGGTCCTAGCTGTAGCAAACGTTCCTGCTCCCCAGAAATTAGCTAAGGAAAATGTCATTAAGGGTGTTTTGTTTTTCCTTTCCAGTAGTATACGGGATTCGTCACGAAGACCTATTGAAAGAGTCTGAAAACCAGGGAAGCTCAGAAAAGTCACCTGGGGAAGCATCCTCAGGCTTGGGGCAGAGCTTGCAGGTAGTCAGAACAGCAAGCTGCAGTGAGGAAAGGTCATGCTGCTTAGGAAGACTTCACCAGAAAAGCATCAGAAATCAGTGGAGCAGAAATCTCATCCCCTGAGGTTGCTTGGTTTCTCCTCCTCAGGAGGCCTTAACACCTACAAACCAAGCCCCTCACTGAATAATTGCACCAAGAAAACTCATGAACACTGAGGGACTTCTGCTGTCTTATTTTCTGCCAGGCCTCCATTACCACATTCAGCAAAATAAAATGTTTTAGTATAAATTTTCAGGTATTCTTAGTTCACGTGTACTGGCAGTTGCACTAGACAGACCCAATCAATATGATATTTTACTATTAGATATTGATATTAGCACTCCTCCAACATTCTGGGCGGTTTTACTCTGTGCTTTAATTGAGGCATTTTACTGATTTCTCAGATTGTATGTATATATGCATTGTATATGTGCAATATCTTGTGTGTTGCTATGCACATGGATCTATTATGATCATTGAAGAATAAATTTAACACCTAAAAATCTATTGCCCAAATGTTTTTCGTCTAGTCCTGGTTATAGGTAGGTATCATCATATGCTGTGCGTCGCACAAACAGTTGCACTTGCACCAAATCTGTAGATGAGATTGCACTATGCTAAAGCAATGCTACTCATCTCCAGAGTTGGGGAGATGATGATAAGCATCCATTGCATACACATGTCCATGTAAATACAGTGAATAGTTGCCAAGTTTGAAAAAGAAAACGGATTTACTACTGGGGGTACCTCCTGCATTTCCCTGTAGGGTTTGTTTGGGCTGCAGGATGAGGACTCTGTGGTTGTTTCCTTCAACTGGAGGCTCCATGGCCTCATCATGTTGGAGAGCCCCTGTAAGACATGTTTCTCGCTTAAGGCCAGACCCTGGCTTTGCCCGCGGCCATTGCTAGAGGTGGAAGGTATTATACTATATGAGTTAATAAGGAGGAAAAAAGGCAAATTAATAATGAATTTTACAACACTTCTGTTCTGTTCCTCTCTCAGAGGATTAAAAAGATGGTACTGAGATGGTTTGTTAAACAAATCTGTTCAGCTCCTGACCTTCACTGCTGCTGAACAATTTTCTTCTGCCATAATCATCCCTCTCATTTGCAGAGAGATAAATAAAAAATGTGTGCAGTAAGTTATAAAACAGGGTGCATTGTTTGAAGGAGACACGTGCACTTTGTGACACTCATAGTTGACCTTGAAGCATATGATACAGGACAAACGTAGCTGCAGGGAAGCTTACAGCTAGTCCTGCCTCAGTCACTGTCAGCGCGAGTCATGTTGGAATGCTTTCCAAAGCACTGTTTGGCTTGAAATAGCTTCACATTTTAGAGTTGCTTTGAAATTTCGTTTTTCATTTTAGGCTTTGGTTGATTTTCCAAAGTGTAGCACTATATTAAAAGGATTTTCTGCCTGCCTTCTCCTCTCCTTTCTCCCCCCCCCTTCTCCCCACCAGCTATTCTCTTTTCCTCTTCCATTCTCAGCTCTGGGTTGTTGCAGTACTAGTATGTAGTCTTAAAAAGCTAGCAGCTGGCTCAGTCAAGCTCTGATCTTTTCCATTATTAGAATGTTTAAAGTCACTATCAGCTGTAACAGAATAGTAGGGGAGGAGGTTATCTTATGGCCCTTTTGTGCAGCCTAAGATAATAAATTCAAAACCTGTAGATAGCAGCTCCCATACAGAATTACACAAATAATAAAAAAGCCTGGGAATTCTAAATGAATAGTCAAGCAGGTCAAAACGTGGATGTGAAGGAAAATATCTGATGAAACCTCAGCCTTTACCACATTTCTTTTTTGTAGAAATAGCAAGTTTTTTCTGAATTAACTTTAAAGCCAATTCACTATAAACATCGTTAGTAAATGCATAGATTTTCAGGAGCACCAAATCAGAATGCTTTTAATATAAACTTTACAATCATTTCAACATCACAATAACCAGGAATAAATCTTCTGTTAGACACAAAAAGGAATGTATCCATCCCTGCACCTCCATTAACACAGCCTGGTAGTCTGTGTATCTATTCCTGGACACAGGAGGCAGAAATACCCCTGCGTCCCCACTCCGGGATAACTGTGTCCTGTTCTCCAAGCCCCTTCTGTTACAACGAACACATGTGTGTGTTCTAGCCAATGATAATTCATTAACACTTATAAAACCACCTACATATACTTTTGATAAATTCACAATATTGAATCTTTATAGTCTGCATCTTTTCCATAGGCTGTTTCCCCCACCCTTCATTACTTGCTAGTGAGTCATAGAGGTCCCAGCCCTACAAATTGGTGCTTATATGCTTAATGTCACATCTGGTGGGTAGTCTCCGATATGTGTGGCTATGCTACAGGGACTCTCATCTACACAATATCAGTGTACATAACACAACAACAAAGAAAAGATACCCAAGGTATATGTGTACAAAACAGCTCTGTTCATCTCAAATGAGCTTTAGTTGTGATGTCCTCAATGCTAGCCTATGCTTTATGCAGGTCTAAACCAACTGGATTCTTTCACAACATCTGCATGATGTTTCAGGAGTTACTTAGGCTGAGGAGTTACTGGTTTTTTTTAATGTTGTCTTTTTTTTTTTTTAAATGTAAATTCAATTTTAGGGTTTAAAATACCAGGTCTGAGATGCCACCTTCACACGGCACTGAATGAGTACAAGTATGCTCTGCCACTTCACACTCCTATAAAAAATTTGACGGGATAAGTTCATCCTGTCATATGTTCTGCTGGATCAGGTACCTGTTTTCGTGCAGCTGACACACAGCTGGCTGAACACTGTTCAGTATGTTCTGGATCATCCAAAAGATAGGTAGTTGTGTCCTCTCACCTCGCAATCACATTTGTACCATGAATTGATCTAATAGCAAGCTGATCTGGTAGTAATGGACAGGACACCAAGGAGATAGCTAGAAGTGACATTAAAAAATGGGAGATTTTCTCAGAAGCCTGGAAATGGGGCAAAAAGATAGGTCTGGTTTAGAAGCTGAGGAAGGAACCTCTTTTTTTCTCTCTGAGGACCGGGTGCTTTACACTGCTATTCAAGAACTGGTAGAGTTCCTGGCCGTTCTCCCAGGCTGCCACTGAAGACAAGTCTGGCCACAGTGCTACAATAGGATGGGGTCCCGAAAAAAGTGGGCTACAAAAAAAACTTTTTACTGAATAAAAGGGCAATGGGATAAAACTGAGAAGATCATTTTGCAATTAAAACTATGGTAAAAACAATAGTTACAAGCAGAGTATTAAAATTCAGTTGTGTTACTGAGCTTTAGAGAGTTAAATATTTTAATCTAGACACAGATATAATAAATAATCCTTGTCAAAGTTTTACTACTTTGATAGACATCTTGAAATTTTTTATTGTGTTATATTTCTTAGCACTTTTCCAGCAAATTCCTCCTACATGAAACTGCCTGTGATCTTCTCCATTATCTAAGTAAAACGGACACCTGATCGAATCCTGAAGTGCCATCTTTGATGGGTCTTTCATCAGCTTGCAAAGTTACTTGTCCCTGCTGTGAGGACAGTGTGGAGAAGATGCCAGTGGGGGAGATGTTGATATTGACCCAAATTTGAGCAGTTGTGTTGCCACCTAAAAGCTGAATCCAAGCAGCTTCAAAGGGAATCAAATGTACCAGAATAAAGCAGTGAAATTCTGGTGTCTGAGGTACACTTGAAATGGAAGTGAATTGATTCATTGTAACATTAGAACAAGTTTTAATTTATTAAATGAAGAGATGATTTTTATATGTATCTATGTATCTTTCGTTATAAGCTGCCCTTTGTTAGTGACTTCCATGAAGCAAGGTGTTCTATTGTATTATTGACTGACACAATCTTCTTGCGTTTTAGCTGAAATTTCTTTTGTGCTTAAATAACAACTTGGTTTATTAAGATTTTGCAGTGAGTTTAGTTTAAATTAGGCAATTAATAGTGTTGCTAGGGAGTACTAATAACATTTTTGAAGTATAATTTGCTTAAGTGTGCTTAAATGGTTTTGCAGCAGGCTTGGAACATTTTGAATTACATTCATGATGTTTCATATATTGCAGATTTAATGGACTTGCACATTACTGACTTTTGAACTGAAGTCCAAGAATGCCTTGGATTATCCCCCCCCTTTTTTTTTTATTGAAAAATTCATAAAGCTTAAAAATATTGAATCACATGACAGTGATGTTGACATGTCATAATTTCTTGTTTTCTCGCTATTGTTTGGTTGTCTTTTCAAGAATAAAGCATGATTCCCTTCACAGTCTTTTGCCTCCTTTTGCCTGCCCCAGACTGGTTTCATTTCCAAGTTTAAAGTCCTTCCCTTTTAACTTGGGTGAAAAAAATCCACTTCGTATCCCAAATTTTTCTTCTGTTAGTTTATACACAGGATCCTTTATATAGAAATTATTAAATATGTATATGTAAATAGGAGAGAAAAAGAGAACTATGAGTTAACATAACTTTCATCAACATAGAAAGTTAAAATACTTAAATTTGTTCCAATAACATCATGCATTATGATAAGTGTGAATACAGAGATGCACCTTTGATAGAAACAGCCTCAGCATCAATGAAGTCATACCAGCTTGCTTTGGCTTAGATACTAGCCTTGTAGTCTCAGAGTAATATCCCAATTTTTTAATTAAAAAGAAATCCTAGAAAGACTTGTTTCAAAGGCTTTTGAAGATCAGAAAAATAACTTTTACTCCCATAATTTTGGCCTGTCTTAGTGGTCAGATGCAAGAATGTCAATGCAAGTCTGCCACAGATTGGCCAGTGGCCTTGATCTCCATAAAAGTCTTCCAAATGAGAGATGCATTACACTTTGTCCAAGCAGCTTCAATACCGCAATATTATTTGAGGCTTCTGCAAGTGAGCTTCTACGTGGATGTGCATTTTTAAAAAAATGCACTTAAGATAAAACAAAAATATTGGGGACCCACAGTCTCAAGAAGTAGCAATATTCGCTAACATTAAATACGACACTAATTTTTACTATAGCTTTTAAAATTATTATTATTGTTATCAGAGTGGGACTTTAAAGGTAATATATGAGAATAAAAAGTCAATACTGGCTAGCCAATTTACAAACAGAATTTTGAAGTTGTCTGAAGCCTTTTCTGAGGTGTCCAACTTTCTTTTTTAAATAAAAGCCTCAGTTTCCCTTGGTTGTGAAAAATCTCTGGATGATCACCCAAGCTCAAATTGAAAGTTACTGGGAAAACCAAAGCATTTAAGCCTTACACCCAGTATCTAATATTTTATGCTAGTGAAAACTTGATGCTTCTCCACAATAAATTAAGAGTAATGTGAAGTTTTAGAAGTAAAAAGCACTCATGGGAGTATACATGAGGATGTCAGAATCAGGCAACTTGTTTCCTATGTCTTTTGGTATAGGTTAGAAAAAAAAGCCCACAACAAAAAGAAACTCTAAATACCAAAACTCACAACAAAAAGTAGCCTCAATTATTTTTCAATATCTTTAAAGGTTATTTAAGTTATTACAGGTAAAAAAATACCTGACTGTGAAAAGATCCATTTCATACAGCATTTATTTTGTTTCCCATAAATGAAATTCTGCAAGAAAAACATTAAATATTTCATGATAACAGGTGCAAGGTCTGCTCTGTGCTTTTACCTAGGGCAGAGATAGAACATGCAATGGTTATAATGCTTCCATATCTTGCATTACAATCCAACTTAAATAAAATCACCCTGTTTTGTCTATTAAACTTAAAAATAATTTAGCTGCAGCATCTTGGATTTAAAAAAAAAAACAAAAAAAAACCCCAAGAAAAAGACCCTGATTTCAAATCGTCTCATGCATTTTGAGGACCTGATTCTACAGAAGTCAGTATTTTTATTGATTGTGAAACAGTACACATTTTACTTTCAGTGTCTTCACCTCTGTATAAGAACAGGACTCGTCCTACCTGGCACTGAAGGAGGAAAAATGTATCAAAACCAGCTAAAGTCTTGCAGACAATGCCTTATTGCTATCTCATCTTTGAACTGAATATGTGCTTTCATTATCATCAAATGTTTTGGGTTTGAAAGGACCTTAAAGATCGCCAAATTCCAGCATCCCTGCCATGGGCAGGGACACCTGCCACTAGACCAAGTTGCTCAAAACCCCATCCAGCCTGGCCTTGAACACTTCCAGGAACAGGGCATCAACAACTTCCCTGGGCAACTTGTTCCTGTGTCTTGCCACCTTCACAGTAAAGAATTTCTACCTAGTCTCTAATCTAAATCTACACTCTCTCAGTTTAAAGTCATTACCACTTTTCCTATTGCTACACTCCCTGATAAAGAGTGTATGCCTGTCTCTCCTCGAGGCCCTCTTTAAATACTGGAAGTCTGCAATAAGGTTTCCCTGGAGCCTTCTCTTCTCCAGGTTGAAAAACCCAAGTCTCTCAGCCTGTCCTAATAGGAGAGGTGCTCTAGACCTCTGATTATCTTTGTAGTCCCCTTCTGGACTCACTCCAACAGGTCCATGTCCTTCCTGTGCTGAGGACTCCAAAGACGGACACAGTACTCCAGGTGCGGTCTCACCAGAATAGAGTAGAGGGGCTGAATCACCTCCTTTGACCTGTTAGCCATACTTCTTTTGATGTTGGATCTGGTTGGCCTTCTGGGCTGCCAGCGCCCAGGTCATGTTGAGCTTCTCATCAACTAACACCCTCAAGTCCTTCTCCTCAGGGCTGCTGGTCTCAATCTACATCAGCTTCTTTACATTTATTGTCATACCTATGATAATATTTAGTTTTTACCACTTCAGTCTTCATTTGTTTTTAACTCAAAAAACTCTGATGTTTTCATGCTGCCATTACCTTCATTCCAGGTACTGAAACTGATATCCTGTTCCTCATTTCTGAGTAGAGTCTATGCCTTTTTGTTCTATCTTTAGGATATTTAGAACAACCTCTGTTGTATTTACCACTTACTGTCCATGGCTCCCTCAAAGACTTGACTCTCTAGTCAGTAGAATGGAGGGGGATTATTTCCAAAAGTGACTGTGTTTTACATTGCTCTACTCTAATCATGGTGATATATATAAGCCAATATATATACCTTTAACAAGGTATAGTACATGTCTGTTAAGTGACTGATGAGGCTGTTATTCCATTAAGGCTTTCTGACAGCAAGATACAAAGTTCTACCCATATAATGCAATTGAAATATTTCACTTATCTTGAGCTACTATAGATTTTTCACTGACATATAGAAGCTTGGCAGCTTTATTTTGAGATCTGTTTATAGTCCCCAAAGTATAAAAGAGATTATTTTATTGTATACTTTGATATTTTTTCCTTATTATGTACTCCCTGAAATTACTTTTCTGTTATGACATACTGAAGAGTTATAAGAATGTAACTATAATTTTTATACTGTATTTTTTGATTATTTTGATGTAACCTATTTGTGTTGACATATATACCAGATTAATAATAATAAGGATATGATGTTTCACAGTGTTTTATTGCTCTATCTATAAAAAGACCCTATGCTGTCCCAATTCGAAATAATTCAGGTTGTCTGGCCTTCGTTGTCAAAAAATTCTACAGAGCTTTGCCGGATAACATCACTTTTTTGCCCTAAATCTATCCTACTCTCTGTTTTCAGCAACTTTTGCCGGTTGGTGAAGCTTGAGCCCTTTGTGACAGAGGCTCTGTCCCTCCCGTGTCAGCTGGGTGCTCAGCAAGCTGAATGGGATATCCAGCCTTGCCGGGAGCAGCACATAAGGCTTCCTTCTCTTTTGTAAATGCCTTTCCAGCTGCCAGTGTACAGCTTGTTTTCATGCCAGAGGGTGACTTTTTCAGCTCCTTTTACAGGCATTATCAATATTATTTAATGACGTAGTTGTTTGGGGAATAGTGACTTAGCTGCTGTGACTAGCAGCACACGCAGAAGAGAAAATATTGATTCTCTGAAGATGAAGGTACCTTCTGTTAAATAATGTTGAAGAGTACCTCATCTGGTTTTCATCCTACATCTTGAAAAAGACAGTAAAGATGCCTCTTAACATCCTTCTTAACATCACTTTCTGTTGACCAACCCTGTGACAATATGTAGCTGTTAAGGCTGACTTTCTTATGCTTCGTCTCAAGCATAAGAAATTTTGAGGCATCAACAAAAGCAGATTAACCATTGTAGAAAAACTGAAGAGCTTAATTCTTCTGTCTTGTTTTCAACCTGTTATCTGACAGTTTCATTTGGTGTTGAGTCATTCTGTCATTGTGAGAAACAGTGAATAATCATTCCTTATTCACCATTTCTGCATAATTTAAAAATTATATATTTAAAGCTATTATTTTACATTTATAGTTTAATCTTACGTTCCTTTAACTTTTTTGATATTATGTCGTGCCTCTGTCTTCTCTTTTCTACTTTGGATGATCCTAGTCTATTTTTTTTGCCATCCATTTCAGTCATGTGGCCATCTAAGTTTCCTTCACTTGAATTTTTTCTAGTTCTCCTATATTTTAGTAGGGATTACCACCTGTAGATCTATACATATGTGTTTCAAACAGTGGATCTCAATGACTTGACTTCAAGTCATTAGAGTCATTGATGGTAAATAACACCTGTCAGTCTAAAACCATCTGAATAGAATTACTTTTTTCCTGTGTTTGTTACCTTGCATGAAGTCAGGACACCAGCTGTGAGTCTAGGTAGCAACTCCAGAATCTACTAAGTCTGGCTGTCCAAAGCAGAGGTAAAAGTTCAGGGGCTGGCCAGAATACCATGGTTTTTTAGGTGTACCATCTCTTGCAGCAGACTCCACCATCTGTGTTCCGCAGACATCCCACAAGGATGGAGCAAGATTGTAGGAATACTACCCTGCAAAAAAGCCCTGAAAAGGCTCAGCTAACCTACACATGATATCCACACGTTGTGCGGCTCTGGATTGAGGTTCCTATCAGAGTAGAAAGATAGGGTGGACTGCACTCTGCACAGAGGACATCCTATTTAAGAAGAAGGTAAGGAAAATGAAAAAACACAACAGAACACCACCCCACAACCAAACAAATAGGGCACAATGCTATAGAAAATACTAAGTAGAGGGGTGAGTGGGCTTGGAGCATGGACAAAAGAAACTCAATGCCTGTTATCTGCACAGGTAAAAACCCATACAGCTTATGCACAATAACCTCCACTAGTTACGTTACCCCCTGGAATCTTCTTGCAGCAGATCTATAGATCACAACTCACATGGCCTTCAGAACATGAATTCCACCCTTCAGTGTCACATTCATGCCAGTTAAGTTGCTGATAGGTCTGTAGAAAGCCTTTAAGTGCCCTAGGGGGCCTCAGCTACGTAGGTGCTACAGAGAGTGGTGCTGCTGATTTTGCCACTGGAACACGAACAGCTCCCACTCAGCCATCAGAAAAACACTGCCATGGAAAACACCATGAATGAGTGGCTGAAATGGTTTTATGTCCCTTGAGCACGACCTCACAAGGAAGAGGTAGGCTATACTGTTTTATATGAACTTTGGTCTACGTGCTTATCATAGACTCGTCCTGCTAAGTCTCATGTTTCTGTAGGAACACTGAAAGATGCATGATAGTCTTTTTATTTTAAATAGTCATATGAGCCTGTAGGCACAACAAGCTGCACATCTTGTCTATGGACTCCCCTCTTATTTTGGGAGAGTATTATGTCTGCAGCCAGGATTGACACCTGCCATATTGCATCCTGTGCTGAGTATAGATGAGACCGGGTAGGGTTAACTTCATGACAGTGCTGGAAATGCACTTACTTTTCCAAAGTGGTTACACAAGATTCTCATTTTTTTGCTTCCACAGTGTCTTGCCACCCATTTCTTGACCAGGCAATCCAATGTCCTCCTTCCACCATGCATCTTCCTGTGACAGCAACCTCTGTTGCCAGAAAGAATCACACTGTTGAAGTAGAAACACAATTAGCTCTTCACAGCTCATGATGTTGGCTCTGTGCACAGCATGGTTTTTGAGTCCATTGCAGTTAATTACATGTTCCCAGCCTGATATTGTCCAGCACAGTGCGCTTCTAACCTAGAGGTGTTTCAAAGTGGATGCATCCTGCCAGCATTCCTGCAAAGAAATGGTCTTCCAGCTGGATTATCCCCCATGCTTCAGAGTATTGAAAAGCTCTGAGTTGAAGGTATTCTGGACTACTATTCAGGTAAAAGGCTGAGGACTGTTGCCATCTATAAAATGGTGAGAGGCAAGGAGAGTTTTCTCTCCTTCTTTCAGTCTTGTGCCCTACTTACCCTTCTCCTTTACCCACCAAGCTTTCCACTCTTTGCTTCCACTGCATTTCATGGTTAGAAAAAAGATCCATAGGCATACCAAAGTCCTACACTGCTGACAGAGGACAATGTACTTCATGTGGGCAGTGGGGAACACAGTAAGTGAGATGGAGGGTGCTGGTATAAAGCTGCTATTAGGGCTGCAGTGTGATCACAGCTGGGTACTCTGATGCTCAACCTCTGTGAATCCGACTGGCAAAATCTCAGTGCTCGCCAACAATAGCAATGGTAATGCAGATATAGCAACTTCCATGGGAACCAGATTAGTCTTGTGCTTTGTGTTAAGTGTAAACTGAAGCTTTTAAAAATAGCAACAGATAATGTTTTAAGAGCATAAATAAGTAATGGAGAGGATCAGTTAAGAGAAATACTATCGGTAAAAATGGTAGGAGAACAAATTAAGGCACTTAGTTTTGCTCCAAATTAAACCGTGACTTCACTTTTGTGCATAAAATTAAATGCCCGCACAGGCTGTTGCTGAAAGACTGGACACTGACACTTAAATCTATCTACATACTGTATTTTCAGGTGCGATTCAGAGCAACTGAACCACCGCACAGAATTTCATAGACTCCATTATCCTGTCAGCAAGGGATCAGAGAGTCATCTGTGTAAATTGCCCTAAGTCATTGGCAGGGGCAGTAAGGCCTCAAGAATGTAGCTGAGATTTAAATACTATCTGTGATAATAGCGTCCATGGTTTTGTGTAGGCAGTTTGCAGGGGAGAAGTCTAGGTGAATAGGAGAATTTTTACCTTTCCCTGAACAACGTAACAATGCTTCAGCCTCATGTTTATTGTAATGCAGGTTAAAATTAAGCAAATAGTCAAAAGCACAAAATATGACTCAAGGTTAAAATGCAATAGAGACTTACTTTTGTTAAGAACCCCTGAAAAATAAAACCGTGTCTAAGAACGACTCAGAGCATCATTAGGCAATGACTGAGATAATGCTATATACTGTCCTCTCAGCTCTTGATTTTTGTGCAAGTCTGCTCTATGCTTCAGCCTGAAGGCAGAAGAAGCAGCTTTCATTCACCACTCCTACACTGTGTGGGACTGTCAAACGACATCCCTTGAAAGTAATCATTATTATGACATAACGAAAGGGCTTTTTTTTTAAAAAAAAATTAATAAAGCAGCCATTAACAACTTATTCAAGTTGATATTTCTGCTGTTCTGATTTTTGTTGTTCCTCTATAACAAATATAAAAATTCTTGAATTAAAAGAATTCTTTAAATGTTTAAAGTGCAAGTTTTACACTAATTTTTTTTTTTTCTTGACTGAACTCTTTCCCCACTCGCTGGAAGACTGAAATCAGTTGGTATAAATGTCTAGGATGAAAAAGCACAGCTTGTACCCGTTCTACAATTCTGATTATCTAACACCCACATTTAATAAATATACCCTTTATTTAATGGCAGTTTTGATTTAAAAAAAAAAAAAAAGTGTTTAAATTTAGTTTGAATTCAGGCAATGGAAACTGCCCTGTTTTATTAGAATAAAAGTGAGGTTTCTTGCTTGGAAGAAATTTGCAATCAGGTTTTGTTAAAGATATAAATGCTTTATGTATTTTTCATGCAGCTAAGGAATGACAGCTGTAGACCTAAGATCCCTTCTGATGTATTAATTATCCTTTTAAATTCCAAATTTGCTTTAAACCTTAAGATTTTAGGTCTTCCAAAACATTTCCTGGAAAATCCTGCTTTGGAGTACAAGTATGTTAGTCCATTTGGATCAATTTTTCATACTCACTTGAACTAGCCAGTGGGTAGAATAAATTGCCATTAAACATGAGGAAGAGGGCAAGAATTTATCCCTCAATGGAGGTTTGTCCACGTATTTCCCAATCCACAGTTGGGTTTTTCAAGGTTTTTACTGTAACTAAAACCTCATTTTCACAATTCATATTCAGTAAAGCTCTTTAACATGCGTTAAGTTTTAAAAGCTTTCTTAACAGCTGCTAACACCAATGCAACCTAAATGTACTTGTAAGTATAAGGTTGTACCTAATCACATCACATTTTGAAACTTTGCAGAACAAAGACTCAAATCACCGTAACTGGCACAAATTTTGCTTATACTGTTCTTAGCAGCTTCATCTGATATCAATAATTTCATCTCACTTTAAGTATATATACATATATGTTGATAATAAAATATTAGAGTACATCCAATATGAAGAATAATGACACAGCTCTCAATGTCCATGACCCCAACAACATGTTCCTGGTTTAGATCACTTTAAATCACCTGGCCTGTGAGCACAGTTTCTGTATTCCTGCATGAGTCCTCCTGAGCCAAGTGTAGGACTCTGTAGATGCCTTTTGTCACACTCAACTCTGTCTAACGCAGTTCTGCAGGTCCATTTGTCTTGAAGATTTTTCAGGACGATGCTGACTATGCCTCCAGAAGGAGGTCAATGCATTATGTATGCTGTCTCCTCTCCATCTGCTTGGCAGTGTGTGGTGGCTGTACCAGCCCACTTGGCAGATGCTCTGCTGAGCACCAGAAGGGGCTACTCATAGTCTCCACTATCTCAAGTCCTTCATCCCTGGTGTCTCTAATTTAGCTCAACAGTGACAGAAGTAGCTTGAACAAATTTATAAACTTCAGAGTTCCTCTGAGTTTAACCTTTCTCTGTACATCCTTGCTATGTATGTGAGGTTCTGGCTCATATTTATGGTTGCACTGGACCACTACAGTTAAGCTGCAATTCTCCACAGCTTCTAAAATTCATAATTATCTGGAAGGTTTCTGAGGAAAATCACAGTCCATAGGAAATAGAACAAAAGATTTGATCCTGGTATACTGGTATGATTTTCTAGCCTAACGTTCTTGTACTTACATTTCACTGCTTCAGAAAAGTTATCAAACGGACATATTTTTTGATTTATGTGTAGAAGGCTTCACCTTTAGAAAGAAAAACAAATTTAGATTCACATATTCTACTCTAAGCTTAATACTTTTGGTTCTCTTGTTTATATTTTGGTAATGGGATATCTGTAATGTTTTGATTTGGAATGGAAATGGAATTATTCTTATATCCTTAATCCTTATGGCTTTGTTGCACATATAGGATTGTGAATGAGCAAGGTAGTCAGGACACCAAAAAAATGAATAGTGCAAAGTATCTGTATGTACATGTACTCTTCTTTTGGAAGCAAAATTTCCCATGTGAGTGGATGAAACTCAGTTCAATTTACTAAACTTATTTTTCCTTGGATAATGAATTTCCCAGATCTGAGGGAAGAAGAAAAATATCTCAAAATACTAGGACTGAAGCAGGAGATTGTAAAAGTAAAACATTTTGTAGAATATACATTCAAAGAAGAAGGCTAGAAGGAGCCATTAAGATTTCGTATTCTCACATTTCATGTGAGAATTTTAGGCATGAGAATGTTAGGCAAAATTTTCCTTTCTTATATTATTGTGTGTTTGAGTAAAAAACATAAACAAATCTCTTTTAGAAAAAAAAAAAAAAAAAAAAAAAAAGGCAGTTTGCAGCTATTTTGAATTCAGCCCAATTAAAAATTTGGAGCTTGTCTGTAAGTACGAGTCTTTCATTTTTGATGTTTTCTTCCCCATATAGATTCTCATAAACTGATTTATCCATCCTTCAACCTCCTCTTTGATAAACATAATCAAGTGAGTTATAAAGCAGAGCTTCCAAGCCTTCAGTCTTTGTCATGGCTCCTCCCTGAACTCTAATTTTTCAACAGTTTTATGGACAACTAGAGGAGGACACAAACTCCCATAATCCAAGAGGAAATGCTTAGCAGGCTACTATGTTACTTTGATGCACAGAAGTCTATGGGGCTGGATGAGATCCACCCAAGGGTAATAAGAGAGCTGGTTGACTGAGCCAGCAGTCCTGGCTAAGCCGGGAGGTCCCAGTTGACTAGAGGTTAACAAATGTGAAAACTATCTACAAGAAAGCCCGCAAGGAGGATCCAGGGAATTAGTCTGACCTTGGTGATGGAGAAAGTTACGGAGTAGATCATCTTGAATGACATCACGTGGAACGTACAGGACAACCAGGCGATCAGGCCCAGTCAGTATAGGTTTATGAAAGATACGTCCTGCTTGATTAATCTGATCTCTTTCTATGACAAGGTGACCCACTTAGTGCATGAGGGAAAGACAGTGGATGTTGCCTACCTAGATTTTAGTAAAGCCATTGACAATATTTCCCACAGCATTTTCATGGATTCTCCCAGGGAAACTAGCTGCTTGTGGCTTAGATGGGCGTACGCTTTGCTGGGTAAAAAACTGCCTGGATGGCTGGGTCCAAAGAGTGGTGGTGAATGGAGTTAAATCCAGCTCACGGCAGGTCACAACTGGTGTTCCCCAGGGCTCAGTACTGGGACCTGTTCTGTTTCATATCTTTATCAACAATCTGGACAAGGGGATCCAGTGCACCCTTGGTAAGTTTGTAGATGACATCAAGTTGGGCAGGAATATTGTTCTTCTGCAGGGTAGAAGAGGGATCTGGACAAGCTGGATGGATGGGTTGAGGCCAATGGTATGAGGTTCAACAAGACCAAGTGCCAGGTCCTGCACTTGTGTCACAACAACCCCATGCAGCACTGAAGACTTGGGAAGAGTGATTGGAGAGCTGCCTGGCAGAAATGTACCTGGGGATGTTGGTCAACAGCCAAATGAGTATGAAACAGCAGTGTGCCCAGGTGGCCAAGGAGACCAACAGCATCCTGGCTTGTGTGAGAAACAGTGTGGCCAGCAGGACTAGGGAAGTGATTGTACCTCTGTGCAAGTGGCTGAGGGAACTGGGTTTGTTTAACTTGAAGAAAGAAAGGTTGAAGGGAGACCTTATCACTCTCTACAACTACCTGAAAGAAGGTTGTAGTGAGGTGGGGATCAATCTCTTCTCCTAAATAGCAGGCTATAGGACAGGAGGAAATGGTCTTATCTCGTCCAGGGGAAGTTTAGATTGGTTATTAGGGAAATTTTTCTTTCTGAAAGGGTTGTCAAGCATTGAACAGGCTGCACAGGGCAACACATAGATGTGTTGCTGAGTGACATGCAGTGCTAGGTTAACGATTGGACTTGATGATCTTAAAGGCCTTTTACAACTAAAATGATTCTGTAAAAACATAATTTTTATCCTCATAGTGGAAAATTCATTTGTTTGTGTATCCTGGGATTGGTTTAGCCCTTTGGACAGTGTCAGCATAGGTATTTATATTCAGATTGTCCACTGTAATCCTGGAACTCTTTTCAGATTGCTATCTAGGTTACATTCCCCCACTTGTAAGTATAATCTGCATTTTGTATTCTTGGATATGATTTTATATTTATCCCTCTTGCTTTGCATTTTTGCCTGTCTGATCAATACTAACCCTATTCTTTTTTTCAGTGACAGAGCTTGTTGACTCTTCCCCATCCTTATAACTGTGAACTGCACATCTTATCTCCAATGATGTTATGTTTCTTTCAGGTCACTGAGAATCATAGAATAGAATCATAGAATCATAGAATCATCTGGGCCGGAAGGGACCTTCAAAGGTCATCAAGTCCGACCTCCCTGCAGTCACAAGGACACCTCCAACTAGACCAGGTTGCCCAGGGCCTTGCCGACACTCACCTTGAATGTCTCCAGGGAAGGGGCCTCAACCAC
>BJBW01011150.1:18633-29403 GCA_004320125.1 Scolopax mira | reverse complement strand
CCCCTCAATGTCTTTCTTGTGGTAGGGGGCCCAAAATTGGACACAGTACTCGAGGTGGGGTCTCACCAGTGCCGAGTACAGGGGGACAATCACCTCCTTGGTCCTACTCATCACACTGTTCTTGATACAGGCCAGGATGTTGTTGGCTTTCTTGGTCACCTGGGCACACTGCTGGCTCATGTTCAGCCGACAGTCAACCAACACCCCCAGATCTTTTTCTTCCAGGCAGCTCTCCAGCCATTCTTCCCCAAGCCTGTAGCGCTGCCTGGGGTTGTTGTGACCTAAGTGCAGGACCTGGTTCTTGGCCTTATTGAACCTCATTCTGTTGGTCTCAGCCCATCCATCCAGCCTGTCCAGATCCCTCTGCAAAGCCTCTCTACCCTCCAGCAGATCAACACTCCCACCCAACTTGGTGTCGTCTGCAAATTTGCTGAGGGTGCATTTGATCCCCTTGTCCAGATCATTGATAAAGATGTTGAAGAGAACTGGCCCCAGTACCGAGCCCTGGGGGACACCACTTGTGAGCAGCCACCAACTAGATTTCACTCCATTCACCAGCACTCTCTGGGCCCAGCCCTCCAGCCAGTTTTTAACCCAGTGGAGAGTATTCCCATCTAAGCCATGGGCAGCCAGTTTCTCCAGGAGAATACTGTGGGAGACTGTATCAAAGGCCTTGCTAAAGTCTAGGTGAATAAGATCCACAGACTTTCCTTCATCCACCAAGCAAGTCACTTTGTCATAGAAGGAGATCAATTTTGTCAAGCAGGACCTGCCCCTTGTAAACCTGTGCTGGCTGGGCATGATCACCTGGGTGTCCTTCATGTGCTGCATAATGGCACTCAGGATGATTCTGTTCCATCATCTTCCGAGGCACTGAGGTCAAACTGACAGACCTGGAGTTCCCAGGATGGGCTTCTTGTGGATGGGCATCATATTTGCTAGGATTGTCAGACAGCTGAGACCTCCCCAGTTTGCCAGGACTTTTGGTTGATGATAGAAAGGACTCTGCCAGCAGTTCTGCCAGCTCCCTCAGAACCCTTGGGTGGATCCCATCTGGGCCTATAGACTTGTTTATGTTGAGGTTTTGGAGCAAGTCCCTCATTATCTCCCTTAGAATTGTGAGGGCTTCATTCTGCTCCCCACCCCTAACTGCTGGCTCAGGGCTCTGGGTACTCGGGGGACACCCTACTCCACTGCTAAAGACTGAGGCAAAGAAGGCATTCAGTACCTCAGCCTTCTTCTCATCCTCTGTCACTACGTTACCTCCATATCCAGTAGAGAGTGGAGCTTCTCCCGAGTCCTCCTCTTGCTGTTAATATATTTATAGATACTCTTTTTAATGTTTTTACCATCCAGGGCCAGGTTAAGTTCTAGCTGAGCTTTGGTTTTTCTAATTTTTTCCTTGCATGACTTTACTACACCTTTATAATCTTCCTGAGTAGCTTGTTCTTTTTTCCAAAGGACATAAACTCTCCTTTTTTCCCTGAGCAGTGACCCTCTCTCTTTGTTCAGACAGGCCAGTCTCTTCCCCCGACAGCTCGCTTTCCTGCACACAGGGACAGCCTGCTCCTGCGCTTTTAAGACTTCCTCCTTGAAAAATGTCCAGCCTTCCTGGACTCCTTTGCTTCGAGAGAGGTGGCCTTCAGGAGCACACACTTCCCAGCCCAGCAGTGGAAGTAGTCCTTCCCTGCTTCCCTACTCCTGCAGCTGGCACTGCAGAGCCCCCGTTTCGTGTACACTCTCCTCCCCAGACAGTAGTAGGGCAAAGAGCTGCTGGGATGAGGCCATGGTACCAGGGGAGTCCAGCCATGAAGCTGCAGGGGCAGAGGTGCTGGCACCTCCTTGGACCAGTCCCCCCTGCAGGTTCCTCTCCTCCTGCAGAGGGGACACGTGGCCACTTCTGGAAAATTGTGTGGTAAGAGGCACTGGGGGCTAGGAGGGATGGGATACAGCTATCTCCCTGACAGCTGTGGGTCTCCAACTGGTGACAATGGCCCCTGAGGTTGCAAGGTGGCCAGACCGTGTTCTGGGCCTCTGCCTGACCAGGGGAAGCCTCAGCAGCACCTTGCATAAACTCGGCAGGCGTTTTGGCAGAGCCACTGCTCTGGGAGCCACCATCTTTTCCCAAGGACTCTTCTCAATCCACTTTTTCCTTCCCAGGTCCTGATGCCCTTCCTGACATCCCCACACCTGTCTCAGCGCCAGAGGGCTGTGAGCAACATTGTGATCTTGAGCCGCTACTTGAGACCCTCTTTAATGGTGGAGGTAAGGGGCCTGTGGTGCAGGCCACCTCTTGGCACCCCTTGCCCTGTCTGGCTGCCCCAGCGTAGCCAGTAGCACTGGGCTCCCTGGGAGGAAAGCCTGGGCTTAGGGCAAGGCTCAACCCCATGACAGTGTCTTCGCCCCTCTCTCTGGCAGCTGTTCCTTCCTGTGCCTTTCTTCTCAGCAGCCAGCTCTGTTGCAGGGCATGGAGCATCTGGCAGGCCCTCCCTGCCTCGCTCCTGAGCTGCCACAGACTGGATCTCCAGGGGTTCTCCAGCACTGTGGCTACTGCTCCTTTCTCTCTGGCACAGGACACAGACAACACATCCTTCCTCGTCCAAAGGAGGCCTCTGTCTTTCCTGGGGAAGCTGGTGGGACTCCTCACCCTCTGCTATGCTGAGGAGGACACGATGATAAGCCGTGGGGCTGCAGAGGCGCTGAGTGTCTTCCACATGATCATTCTGCTGCGACAAGGTACGGGCAGGCTGGGGCTTCCCCAGCCACAAGGGCCCAAGGCCAGCACCTCACCACCACACTGAGACCCTCCTCCTCTGCTGCAAACTCCTGCGAGGCTGGAGCAGGGCAGCAGCCATGCTGTATCAACCCCTGGGCTTAGGCAGCCTGCCTTGGAGCAGCAACCTGGCTGCCTGTCCTGAGAAGCCTTGGTCTGGAGAGCCTGTGGCAGTGGCATGACAGGCTCTCTTCCTCCCCAGCAGAAAGACAGAGCCAGCCTTCCTCCCCTTCTGCAGCCTCAGAGGCTCCCTGCAGAACTGAGAGCCAGGCACAGAGCTCTCCTTCATGCCCTCACCTGCTGTCCCCAGCTCTCTGGGTTCCTGCAACTCACGCTGTGTTTCCTCTCCTGCCCAGCCTACCAGGGACCACATGTGGACCCGAAGCTACAACTGGAGTGGAAAAGTGCATGCACCTTCTGGCCCAAGGACATCATTAACCCGGAGATGGTAATGGGCTCCTCCCTCACTGGGGTCTTGGCCGTGGGGCTGGCAGGAGAATGGGATGAACCAGCACATCAGCCATGCACTGGGGATGGCCTGGCCTCCCACCCATCAGCCTTTGGGGAGCCACCACCTCTCTGAGGGGTGTAGTCCAAGCTTTAGCCCAGCATCACCACAACAGCTCCATCTGTCCTGGCCACTGGCGAGCTCTGGTTGCCACAGAGCCATCAGTCACCACCACCAGGGCACTCAGTGCAACACCTTTTCCTTCCCTCTCTCCCTCAGCTGTTTGGGAGCTCCTTCCTCGAGCCTGAGAGGAACGACTTCATCTTAACAGTCTTGGAAAACATGACTAACCCATGGATCTCCGACACCCAGATGATTGGCAAGATGCTGGAGGCAGTTTTGACTATCCCAGGCATGCAGCTAATCAGGGTAGGCAGCATGCAGCTGGATTGCCCAGTGTGTGTGCCCTGCGGGGGCCATTCCCCCTGCCCCGAGTCCAGGGCTTGGGAGCACCCGATAGGTGGCCTTTGAGGCAAAGCAAAGGGCAGCAGGAGGGAAGCAGTTCTTGGTGGCAGCGGGGAGCATGGTTGCACTCACACCCACTCCATCCGGCTTCCTCTGCCAGGTGGACCTGATAGTGCAGATCATCTATGGTCATCTCAGAAAGCTCAAGCAGGAGCTGCCACAGGACATTCTGAAGAGCACTCTTCTCCAAGTGGCCAGCGTGGACACTCCAAGAGTGGCTGTTGCCCTGCTGCACGTTTACCGTGCCTATCACAAGTATGTGGCTTGTCTGCCTGGTGGGCAGCTCCGGATCTCCAAGGTCTGCCCAGGCAGACAGGGTGGTGGCCGAGAGAGCCCTGCTGACAGTTTGCTCTGGCTCTGCAGCACTACCAGATCCATGTGGAACATGCTGGCCTGCCAGCCCAGCCTCGTGGAAGACCTGCTGAAGATGCTGGTGGTGGTCAGCAATGAATACACCAGGCTGCAAAGCAGCACGGGACACTGCAAGTGCCATGATCTCCTGGCAGTAAGTGTCTGGACAAGGCTTACTCTGTCCCATCCGGGTGCTGCTGGCTCGGCAGCAGGGAAGCCCAGGGCAGGGCAGCTGCTGGCCAGAGCAGGTTGTGCTGCAGGGACACCTCTGCAGTGAGAGCCATCCCGGGGTGTTTCTGCAGGTGAGCTGTGCAATGCACGAGATCTTCCTGGTACCCTCCAGCCAATGCTGCGTGAAGTTACTTGTTGACGAGCTCTTCGTATCAGTGCTCTTCCAGCATTTCTGCAGCCTGGATGGCACACAGAAGGGCTGCTGCCACCATGGCAGTAAGACCATGATTCTTGAGCATCCTTCATTGCTCAGGTGCTCCGTCGCTCCTCGTCTGCCCCATCCTGCTCTCTTCCCGGCCCAGAGCCAGGGATGGGGAACCGTGTGTGACCATGCTTTGCTCTGCCTGCAGGACCACAGTGAGCACTGCACAAGCTTTCTTCCAGTGCCTGGGCGGTGCCTCCCTGGTTGAAGACATTGAGAGACAGGGTGCCTGGGACATGCTCATGAGCACTGAGACCTACCACAACGGTATTGTCGTGCTAACGAGGTGAGAGCCTGCTCAGTTCTCCTTGCCTGCCCTGCCATTTCTTCCCTGAGGGGGAAGGGTCGCCCACCCTATTCCCTTCCTGGTGGTCTCTGGGGTAAGTGCTGGGGCTAGCAGCGCAGACCCAGAGAGGTTGGCCTGTGCCACTCGGTGCCACCAATGCCTTCTCCCCCCGGCCAGGGTGCTGCGGCGTGAAGTACCAGAGTGCTGCACCTCTGTGTGCGAACGGGTGGTCATTGGCCTTCTCCAGAAATGGGTCGTGAAAGAAGTGGCTTCTCTGACCATCTTTGTGGAGGTGGGTCTGCTGACACAAGCTGCCTCTCTGAGGGCAGGCAGGGGGATGCTGGGCTGCCTGCCTGGGGCAGAGGGCAGAGGGGAGGTGACAAGGGCATTATGTGGAGCCTGCTGCCTCCTGCCTGGCCTGCAACCGGCCCCATACCTTACCCTGAGCCCTGTGGGAGCTCTCCTGCCCGTGACGGCCTCTCACTCTGCCACCGATTGCCTTTCAGCTCCTGGATTACACTGACTTGGAGTACATCAGTGGCCAAGTCCTGTCTGTGCTTGAGTTATACCTGAAGAACCAGGACATGCTGCTGCGCAGGCTGGCAATCCAAAGCCTGGTCATACTTTCCAGGAGATCCCAGAAGGTGGGCAGGGGCAGCTGGGCACAGTGCAGGGGTCTGCATGGGGCTGGGCTGCAGGTGCAGTGTGCACACTGGCTTGCTCAGCCTTGGCCAGGAATGGGGAGCAGCCCCTGCTGCCCCCTTCAGCAGCTCCTCAGTGCTTCAGGCCAGGCCCTGGGCTGTGCTGCAAGCCAAGAGATCTCTGCCCAAAGGGACCTGCACCCTCCCCACACAGCGGGGGTTTAGTGGTGTGGTCCTCAGGTGGCTCACGGAATGCAATGGTGTGTTTTATGTAGGCAGTGATGCTGAAAGACCTGCTGCCGGAGCTCGTGAGGCTGCTGCAGGACACCAACTGCGAGGTCATGATGGAAGCCCTGACTATCTTCAGCAACTTGCTTTCCGTGGTGGACTGGGAGAGCCCCATGGCTCTGGACGTCCTCAAGATGCTCCTGACACTCTTTGAAAATGTAAGGCAGTGGGAGGGCAGAGGCTGGGTTACATGTCAGGGAGGCACATGTGGCATCCCTCTGTGCTTGTGCCCACTGGCCCGTAGGTTCTTCTCATCACTGCAGAAGGAGAGCCACAAGCTTGGAGAAGCTGGGACTGAGGTCTTCCCTTCTTCCTTCTCTCCTCCTAGGAGTCCAGTGATGTGCGAGAGCATTCCATGCTCCTCTGGAGAGATGCTGTGGGGACTGTAGTCCAACCCCAGAACAAGCTGATGATGAATCACATGCAGATGAGCATGTTACCCCTTTTCTTCCACCTGCATGACGTGGACTACAGCGTGGCTCAGGTGGGGATTTCTAGGAGCACCTGCCGGTGTCTGAGGCTAGGGCTTGGTCCCCCAGCCCTTGACAACCCCTGCCCTGCTGTGGTCCTGACCCCTGTGTGGCAGTGCCATCTCCCAGTCTCTGTTGCTCTGCAGGCCTCTTGGGAAGCCCTCCTTGCAGCTGCTGAGTACCTGGAGCAGACAAAGATCAGGAAGCTGCTGAAGACAAAGCAGGCATGGAGGGTCAGCGAGAGCCTGGTAAGGATGACCTCGAAGCCCCACCGAAGCATCCCCACTCCTGCAAGACCCAGCATCTGGGGCTGACAGCCAATCCCCTGCCCACTGCCATGTCCCAGATGTGCAGGCAGGGGAAGGCAGAGAAAGCCAGCCCTGGATGCTCCAGGGGGAGGCTCTGGGCCAACCCTGTCCCCTGGTGCTCTCTCCAGCTGGAAGAGGGCCAGAGAAGGTGGGGAGATTACCTGGTGCAGAGCCTGCCTTACCTGTGGAGCCCACAGGAGCGTCTGCGTGAGGTGGCCGTCAGGTTCCTTGGTGAGCCAGCACCCCACCACTTCCCTGACCAATGGCAGCCAAATCCCCTGGGTGCCTGCAGAGCCCTGGGTGCCCGATGCGGGGTCGGGTGCCCACGTGGCCCCAGGGGACCAGACCCCAGGGGAGGAGGGCGTGTGGCCGGGCCCGTGTCAGGGAGCCAGGCTTCTGGGGTGGGCACGCCAGTGGGGTCTGTGACAGGCTGTCTGTGCCTAGGGCTCACCGGACAGCAGCTGAACCATGGATGCCCAGAGAAGCTCCAGGTCATCTATGAGGGTGAGCAAGGGCGGAGGTTGTTTGCCAGGGCTGGTGGGGAGGAGGAGCAGAGAGCCAGGCAGGGTGGTCCAGTCTCTGCTCCCTGCCTAGGCATGGGGCAGGTGGGCAGAAGAGAGAAGCACCTGAGGGGCATGGGGAGCAGTGGTGGCCAGCACTCTCTAGCTGATGCTGGCACCTCTGGCTCACTGATGGTAGGAGGACCTCAGGGGGAAGGCTGGCCTTGGCCAGGGGGTCTCCTGAGGTCTTTGCAGACCTGGGCTCTGACCTCAGCTCTCTTCCTTTACGCCCCAGCCCTTGAAAGCGCGGCGAGTGACAGCAGCCTCTGGGTCTCTTCCTTGGCGGCTCAGACCTTGCGGAACCTGAAGGCTTTGATGGAAGAACATTCCTCCAGGTTCCGCCTGCAAGCGCTGTATTCCTGGCTGCGGAGGGCATACAGGAGGAGGAGAGCAGTTGTCTCTCCCAGCTGTGAATAAAAAGGTGGTGGAACTTCCTATGGTGTTTGAGCTCTTCTTCCCTGTCTGCCCCCCAAGACACCCACACCATGCAGAGCCCCACCACCACACCCACAAAGGTGGAGGTGCCGCCTCAGGGGTGTCCAGGTGTAGAATGGGCCATGTTGGAGCTTGCTGTTTCTCCACCACCTGCTGAGCAGGTTGGCAATTCCTCCTTCAGGCACGCTCAGGGTGCAGCCCCACCAGTAGTGGCAGCCCCACCAGAAAGCCAAAGGCACTGGACCCAATGACATCCAGGTGGATGTGGGCTCAGGGGAAATGTCTCTATGGATTGGCCAAGCCTTTCATAGCAGTGGGTTATTTAAAGCTTCTACACTGGAATGTAATTGCTTTCTCTTAGTAGAGGAATAAAAGACAAATAAACCTTACCATGTTTTGATCTCAGTGCTCTTTTCAGGGCGTGAGCAGTACGTTGGGGTTTCACCCCAGACAGAACCCAGGACCATTCAGCTGCTCATTCACTCCCCCAGGTGGGGTAGGGCCCAGAATTACAGAATCGCAGACCAACAGGGCTTGAAAGAGACCTCTGCAGGGAGATCATTTAGTCCAACCTTCCTGACAAGCGTTGTCACCCAGGGGAGGTTCAATGGGATGACATCCAGGTGAGTTTTGTGTATCTCCTGAGAAGGAGACTCCACAGCCTCTCTGGGCAGCCCAGAGGCTCTGGCTCACTTCCAGGGCTCTGGCACCCTCTAAGGAATGAAGCTTTTCCTCATGGTGTGATGGTATTTCCCATTTTCCATTTTGTGCCAGTTGCCCTTTGTCCTGTCACTGGTCATACTGAAAAGAATTTAGTTTTGTCTGCTTGACACTATAGGCCTCCTTTTTGCTGTTGAGCATGTCCAGGACCTCCTTGTTTATCCATGCATGCTTCCTTTTCTGTCTTTTTTGCCTGACTTCTGTGTTGGGATATGTTGCTCCTGAGCTTGAAGGATTTGATTCTTGTAAATTGACCAGCTTTCCTATGCCCCTCTCCCTTCCAGTGCTTTATCCCATGATACCCTACCAAGCTGATCTCTCAAGAGGCCAAAGTCTGCTCTTCTGAAGTCCAGGGGATTCTGCACACCTGCCTCGCTGCCCTAAGAATCTTGAATTCTACCATTGCGTGTTCACTGCAGTCAAGATTGCCCTTAAGCTTGACATTCTCCACCAGCCCCTCCTTATTGGTAAGGACGAGGTCCAGCATGGCTTCTTTCCTCGTTGGCTCCTCTACCATTTGAAGAAGAAAGTTGTCATCACTTTCCAAGAATTTCCTGTATTGCTTATGCAATATGGTTGAAGTCCCCCATGCGCACCTGTGAACTCGATGCCCATGTGTTGGTCCCAGCCTGGCCATGGCATTCCTGGAGCTCCTGAACACATTCCCTGTGCAGTGGTGGTGTGGTACACGAGCCCTCTCATGCAGGTAGCCCACACCTTGTAATTTAAACATCCAGAAGCATCTGCTAGACTCCCTGCACCTGTGACGCACCACAGCTCTGGGCTAGTGCAACCAAAATCCATTTTTTCTCTTGAAAGCTGAATTTACTGGGCATTTCCAAAGGGACTGCAGGAAAAGAGGTGAGCCCGTCTGTTCAAGACAAAAATGCAGAATGTGATCCTCTGGGCAAACACCTAGAAACAAATACCACTAATTTCCCGGGACTTCAGATGAGAAATGAGACACATGCAACTAGGAGTTGTTTTTCAAGACTTGGCGTTTTTTGAGTCACTTCAGAGAAATACTAAGAGATATTCGAGATGCTCCACGCCTTTTATAAACAGGCTAAAATATTACCTAGAATTTTTCTTAAAGAGGTTTCAGTGTCTGTGTATGTGTCAACTACACAAAATGATGTAAAAGTCTTCTGTGCTTTTTTCAGATGTTTCACTCAAAACTCATTCTTCAGTTACCACTTCACATTGAAAAGTAGAGCGAATGAAGTCTGCATGTCATTAGAGTGCATTGAAAATCTTTTTGAATGCCAGCTGTACAAAATATATCTAATAAATCATCATAGATTTAATCCTCATTAGCCTTTTCCTTTCATCTCAAGTATGCAAGAATGAAACATGCCCAGCTGTGAAGAATGATGGCAAAATATTTTACAGATTTCTCTTTTGAACCATGGTGTTAACTCTGTATGAGTTCAGCATGAGAGCAGAGACACGATACTGAAAAGTTAAATACAAGTTCTACATACCAAGTACAATCATATGTTCCAAGTTTTTGCACGGTAAAAGACTAATGTTATACAAAACTACTGAAATATTCAAGGAGTGGGTTACAATTATTTCTTCTGAAGAGTATTTTTCTCCCTACTTGATGAAAGAACATCTGTTCTTAAAAAAAGTGAGTATAATTGTGATAGATGTATTTTAAAATGTATTTTAAAAATATCTCTTGCACCCTGGATTACTTCTAACGTATGTACTTACATACAAGTGGGTTTGTATGTAGAAAAGACTAAACGATGTATAGATAATGAGACATTTGCAAGTAGTTCATATATATCTATATGTTTGTATCATAAATACAGTTAACCAGATGTGTCAGTTACTAAAGAAAGCACTCTGGTTATTTCAACTTTATTTCAACTCCCTTTCCACTTCCCTTTTGCTGTCTTTGCCTTTATTGACTGAAAGGTATATAATATTCCCTTTGCATCCCTCCTCCTCAGCCCCCAGAGCTGCTGGAGGACCTGCCACAGATCAAGGACAATACACAGCATTTCTGCTGAAAAGTGGAAGCCACACAATGCTATTCACACACAGTAAAATTTGAGTACAAACCGACTGCTATTTAAAATTTTATTCTCTGTGGAGGTAAGGACCCTACCAATTTCAAACCAAATAATAATTTGAATCACACAGCAAAGGTCCTTTTCACATTAGAAAACAGAAGTAAACGTTCACAATAACATGTAAAGCTGTATGTAATCAAGAAGGAAGGAGCCAAAGTCCTGTGCGCTACTTCTAACTCAAATGAAAGTAGTTTGAAGAAAAGGGATACACAATAATCACAGAATCTCCTAGGTTGGAAGGGACCTTTTAAGATCATCTAGTCCAACCAATAAAAAAAGAAAAAAAACCAAAAAACCTCTAAAAACCACACACGCACACCATACCCACCCACACCACACCACATTCAAAACAATACCAATCATCTACTAATGAATAGTCAACTCGTCTCTTGAACACCTCCAGGGATGCTGCCTCAACCACCTCCATGGGCAGCCCATTCCAAGGCCT
>BJBW01011150.1:0-18607 GCA_004320125.1 Scolopax mira | reverse complement strand
TACCCCTTGTCCTATCATCTGTGACTTGGGAGAAGAGAATGACCCCCGCCTCTCTAGAGGTAGATGGTTTACATATTTGCTTAAATTTTCAACATCTCACATGTAGTAAATGTCAAATTTAACATACCTAAAATGCTAGACCTTGGGGCATCTTCAAGATTCATGTCAGGGAAGGTGGAAGTGTGCAAGTGTCTCTCCATGCTACATTAACAAGGTGGACCTTCTAGATGAATTCACTCAACAAATTTCTATGCTCATCTTCGATTATGATGAAACACTTCAGAGTGACTGGTTTGTTCAAAAGAGATGCAGGATTGTCGGGAGCTGGAATCAAATCTGGAGAAAATATTTTGTGGGGAAAAAAAATGGCAGTCAGGTCACAAATAAAATTATAGCCCTGAGTGAGGACAGTCACCCAAAAAGTCACTAGGGGATCACCACAATTGGAAAGGGACTGCATTGTCAGACTGGGAGCAGAATCTTTTTACCAATGACCTCAGTCCCAGGAAGCAAAGAGGAAAATGTGGGTAAATGTTGCCTTTCATAAGCTAAGTTTTCTATAATTGCCAGTCATCCTTTATCTCTTAATCAGAATTCAAACAGACAAGCAGTGCTTTTCCATATGTGCATCATTAAATCATATAAATGAAACCCCCCAAAAAGGCATTTGGGGATTAGCATACTTTAACTGAATTTCATATTTTATCCAAAATTATGACAATCAGTCAAAACAAAAGGTTGTGTATTATGCTTAACTCAGAAAAGCACAAATTTATTGCAGTAAGGAAATGCTGAGCACAAGTCAATTTTGTATGCATTCATCTCAGGTAAACTTCAGTTTCCAATTTTTTTTTTAATTTTTTTTTTGGCTGAACAGAGGAATTTTCATCTACAATAGGGGAATTTTATTTTCCATGCATTTTAAGAATTATATTGTAATACCACACATTTTTAAATATTTTCTTTCCTTTTCATATTTGTATTTTTGCCATGCTCTGAAACTTAAACTGAAATACAGTTTCAAACATGCTTCCGTGTTTTCCTTTGTTAAGGCAATTATGCTTTGCCTTACACAACATGTAGTGTCGGGATATTTCTAAAAATATATATAGAAATTTATCCTATTCATATATTTAAAACTAATGCTGTATATAATGTTCTAAATGTATATTAATGGTGCAAGGATTTATCATCCATGAGTATTACAAATAATCAAGAATATTATTCATTCTTTGAAAGCTTTGCTTGCCTGGGTTGTTATGAGTTTTAACATATATTTCTGAGCTATACTGTCTGGTTCTTTTGGAAAAAATTCTTATTTAACCTCCTGGCACTTTAGAAACAGATGGGCTTTCATTACTGTCTGGTTTTGTCCTTCTGCCTCCTTTTCTCCTTTGATGGGAAGTGGAATGGACTTCCTAAATATTTATGACTATGTGATCAGGTCTGCCGCTAGTGCTCCATTTACCCTTTATCACTTAATCAGGATAGACATATTTAAAACATCAAGTCTGAATTTTGGCCTTACTCTAGTCAGAAGATATTTTTCCATTGATTTAAATAAGTTCATGAATTCATCCTCTGAGGCTAGCTTCTTTGGAAAATGTTCTTGTGTGATTTCCTAGCAGTTAGTTCTTACCAAGCACTTGAGATACAGCAGGGTTAATAAGGACAGTGTAAACAACTTTCAAAAAAGGTGCTAGGATGGCTTTTGTATTAATTTCCAGGTAGTTCTGCATGCCTCTTTATAACTTCCTGAGTTTGATTTTTTAAACTTTAGTTTTCTCAGACTGCATGTGTCATTCACAATAAATTGAAAGCAATCACTTTCATGTATTCTACTATACTAACTCTACCACTTAATTTTTCCTTAAATTTTCATACTAAGAATGAGTCTTCCTTACCTCTTTTTACCTTTAACTTTATTCCTGTAATCCCATTTGCATACAATCACAATCTTTTACATGAATTAGTGCGAGATGAGAAAGTGAGAAATGTTAGTTTTGATAAATTCATTACAAACTGTAGCTCTTATGAATATTGGCAAATGTCTTCTGGTTTTATTAGCATTTTGAAATTATAGCCATGAAATACAGCACATAATGATGGAGATAAGAAAGAAGTTAGAACCTCATTTATTCAAATTGTTGAATTTCAGTTTAGTTTAAATTTTATTTCAGATCTTTGTTCTAGATCAGAAAGAAGTTTTGGAATCCTGGACTAGATCTAAAACTAGAGAGGCTCAATTTACTGTTTCCATTCTGGGCGTATCAATGGGATTTGATGGATATAAGACTAAAAATGTTATCTGGATGTTAAATAATATAACAAGTTTATCATTAACTAAGAAAAAAAATTCACATTCCATTTCAAATTCCTTCTCTATAAATCACGCAAGATTTTTTTCCATTTTTTTTACTCCCCACATAGAATTTCACAAATGTATAGAATTATTTCCACACAGACTGCATAATCAATCATTTTATTTATAACCTGTATCACTACCTCTGCTTTTAAATGTTGGTGTCTTCATTTGGGGTCTTAATGAAAAATTCAGGTCTAGTGTCAGATGTCTATGTTAACATAATTCTGGATTTTAGAAAATCGATACCAAGGAGCAAAAGTAGAAGCAGAAATATCACAATGTCATTGAAAGAACGGGCATATAATGTGTAAACAATGTAGGTTCCAGAATAGAACACCATAATTCGTAATTTGTTTGCAAATGGTAACAACACTAACCTAATGGCAAGACCTATTGATCGGTATAATGAATAGAATTGTTGTCCAGCTTCGTATAATCTGATTTTGCTTTTCAGTGATCTCAAACTTGTACAGAAAGGTCAATAGTTAAAATATAACTTAGCCATTTACACATAGGCCCACTCTGAAAAGCAGACATGCCAGGTTACATAGCTCACTGCTGCCCAACAGCACAGACTCTGTACTTATAAAGCAGGCTGTTACAGATACCTGCAGGTATAACTTTATGACGCCAAGTGAACAGCTATCAAATTTTTGGTCCAAAAATGTTTTGCATAACAGCATTTCACTTGTTTTGGCCCAAAGGAAGGTAAAAGAAGAAAGAGAAGGATATAAAGGCTTATTAATACTCCATGTCAGCGTGCAAAGTTTAGATATGTTAGAGAAAGGTCTAGGAAAGTGAAAAAAAAAACTCTGTCGGTTAATAGCCTGCTCAGTATAGAACATAAACAGTATAGAATATTCTCCATACAGTAAATGTGCCTGTGCCTTTTGCCGTTCACAACAAGACCTCAACCAGTGGTATGGAGAAGGAATTTAAGAGTTCAAGAAAAACAGACCAAAATCCGCTTTATGTGAGGGATATCCCCCAGCTTCTGTATGTTTTTAACTATAGATTTCTGTCTGCTAGTAACTGAAGAGACCAACCAACTAATTAACCAAAAGATCATATCGCCAACCATGAAAATAGCATCTTTTCTGAGCAGAGGAGTGAGAGGAATATAGTTATATATCTGTGCTAAAGTTTTAGAGCCAAAAAGTATCTTGAATCCTCATTACAATAAAGTTCTTTAAATTAGAAACACCATCATATTTGCTATGAAATAAAATTTTAATGTTATTTACACTAGCACAACTTTTATTTACAGTATTTATGGCATTTTATGTTCAAAATTTTCTAGAGAACTATTAATATCTTCTCCTTAGAGCTTTTCATAAATAACTTGGTATAGTACTTTCTTTAAAATTCTGAAATGAGATCTTAACTTAGTGTTTCAATGACTAAGTAAACTGAGATAAAGACTGAACAGAAGTAAAAACATTATACATAATATTAGTTCTTTGTATCTAATATACTCAGTATAAATCTGTCAGTCAATTCAGATGACTCACCCAAGAGCAATGTACCGTTACTCTTCCATGTCTCTAATTTTGGACACTCTTTCTTTTTAAACTACTACATGCAGTACCAACCTGAGAGATGTTCTCAGATCTTCAGGACAGAAGCTCTCCCAACATTCTTAACTGGCCGGGCATGGGGAGACAGGTGAGAATATATTGTTGGAAATAAAGCAGGGATGCAAAGGAGCACTCAGCAATTCAGCTAATACAGTATTTTGATGGATGATATAATTTCATTATTAATCTTATTATCGAAATTTTTTTGCTTGTTTAATGCTACCTGCTATAATTAGTAGTATATAGTAAAGATTGATTACAACCTATCTACAGTTATTGCTTATTTTTTACTATTATAAAACTTTTAAACTTAGTTCAACTAGAAAAAAAAATGCATATGGTAGTAAATACATACAGAAGTGTTGTATTTTACAAATGCATACCCAAGTATATACAGAGAGCATGTAAGAGTTTGTACCATGTAGATGTTTGCAAACATAGTAGGAATTTTAATTGCTCTCTTTATTTTTTTATTTATATATATTGTATATAATATATATAAAATATATATATTATATTATTATTATATTTATTATATTATTTTATTATGTATATTATAATATATAAAATTTTTAAAAAAATAATTTCATCAAGAGCACCCATTGCTTAAAAATTGACTAAAGGGACAAATGTTAAAATAAGCTCGAGTTTTTCTGTTACTTTTTCTTATGTAAAAATTCACATTCAGAAAGGTGTTCTCTCTTTTCAGTTTTTTTATTTTCCTACACAAATGTTGCCACAGAAAAAAGAACAAGCCTTTATGTACTTATAAACTCAGTTGCTCTTATGCTTATACATATTTTTTACTTCTAAACTCAGTGTGCTCTTGCACTCTGATAAACTCCACTGCTCCTATGCTGTGGCAATAAACAGGTAAATCACAGTAGTCTGGAGTAAAAAAAATACCACTGATGTGGGATAACACTTTGCTTGATATTTTCAGAGCAATATTTTTTTAATTCTTCATATGAGTTCATTGGTTGCATGCATTGTTCCACCGATGTGTTATAATGTGTTTTATAGGAAAAGTAACAGTAAAAGGAACAGTAACACAATGGAAAACCTTTTCTAGTTACTATCTCCCTTCATTACAAACAGGACATTGAGGAACATTCTTGTGGTTCAAATGCTTTTTAGATATGTTTTAAAAAATAATAAAATGAGTCACCTTTGATAACGAAAGTAAATATTATTCTTTTTTCTTTTACATGTTTCTAATGTCTAAAATTTATTTTTAAAGTTCCTTATATTTCATGCCAATGTCACCAAGCAGCAGACGATTTTTCAGGTTTTACAGTATAGATTGCTACATTTAAAAGAGAAATTCAGACCACCCTCAACTCCTGGTGAGAAATCATTGCTACTACATATAGCGAATACTTTGGCATTTATTGCCTCCAAGACGCTGCAGAATGCTTGATTGTAGCTCAGAGTGTTTCTCTGAAAAATGTGTAGTTTTCAAGCCTGACCAAGCTGTCAACCATAAACAGACAAATGTTCCTCCTTTTTTCCCCTTTTTTCTTGTTCTGTTTTGGTGGTTTTTTTCTGTTTTCAAAGAAAATTTCTCTTTGAATTTCTCCTTTGTGAAAAATAAAAAAGAAACAGTTTTATCCCATATTAATTGTCTCACAAAAATCATATGTTTTGGCCAGATCTTCTATCAGAATGACCAGGGGAAAAGCCTACAGAAACATTCCATTATAAGCTGCAATGATAAAAGTGATTGAACTAAAGCTTTTTGGTGGTTCTGTGCTCTTGAATTGTGTTAGTTTCTGCTACATTTTCACGATTTCATTTACAATATCAGCTGTAGCACCAATGGGCTGCCAAAGAAATTTGCAAAAGGCACCATAGCAGGTTTGTACCATAATTAGTGTGAATTAGCAGCAGTGGTATGGAGACAAAGTCCAAGTTATCATTATTTGAGTGGATGTCAAGCATTCACACTATTGTTTCAGATTATTTTAAATTTCTGTCATTGTGTGCTGCCAACTCATTAGCAATGTTGGTTTGGTAGGCTCTCTAGCTTTTGACATTGTCTTCTATAAGATCCACGTAGAGAAGCTCTGAAATATGGGCTCGATAAGTAGTTAGCAAGAGTGGCAGTCAATGGTATGAAGTCTAGTTGGAGGTGAATAAGTAGCAGTGTTCTCCAGGGACCAATACTGGATCCACTCCTGTTTAATATCTCCATCATGATCTGGATGATGGGACAGAGTGTATCTTCAGCAAATCTGCAAATGACACAAAACCAGAAGATTGTGCTGCTATCCAGAGGAACCTCAAGAGACTGGAAAAATTAATCAACAGGAATGTCATAAAACTCAACAAGGAGAACTATAAAGTCCTGTCCCTGAGAAAGAACAACTGATGCATCAGTACTTGCTGGTGCCCTCACAGCTGGAAAGAAGCTCTGCAGAAAATGATCTGGGGATCCTGGTGAACACCAAGATGAACTTGAGCCAGAAACATACCATTACAGCAAAGGCAGCCAACAGCATCTTGGGCTGCATTAGGAGGAGTGTTGCCAGCAGGTTAAGGCAGAGCATCCTTCTTCTTTTTTCAGCACTGGTGAGCCCATTCTTGGAGTCCTATGTTCAGTTCTGGGCTACTCAGTACCAAAGAGACATGGACGTGCTGGTGAGAGTCGAGTGAGTGGACAGTGAGATGAAGAAGGGACTGAAGCTCCTTTATGAGGAAAGACTGAGAGACCTGGGACATTTTAGCTCAGATAAGAGAAGCCTCAGGAGGGAATTCAACAATGAATATAAGTACCTGAAAGGAGGGTGCAAAGAGAAAGGACGTTCTTTTCAGTGGTGCCTGGTGATAGAACCACAGGCAATAGGCACAAATCGGAACACAAAAGGTTCCATCTCATCATTAAGAAACAATTTTTTTACTGTGTAGCTGACTGAACAGTGGCACAAGTTGCCTGGGGAGGTTGTGGAGTCTTCATGCTCAGACATATTCAAAAGCTGTCTAGACAGGATAACTGCTTCTCAGTGGCACTACTCAAGCAGAGGGCTTGGAGCAGATGACCTCAGAAGTGCCTTTAAATCACAACTATTGTGTGATGTTGGGATTCTATGATGTTCCCAGTGGCATCCAGAAGAACTTGGATCAAGGACATGCCATTACGTCTTGTATCTGTCCTTGAAGAAAACCTTTTTTTTCAAGGTTTTTATATAGAGTCTTGATAGAACAGTAGGTTTCAGTATAGAGGTAGAATCCTCAGATGAGCCTAAAAGGAGTCTTGTTTCAACAGCTTTGTTTTCTGCCTATGTATTCTCCATGACAGAATTGCACATGAGCATAGAAAATTGTATTTTAAGTATCTGTGTAACCAGCACCTGAATAAGCCATGTCATGCATGCTGAATTTACGGGTAGAAAAAGGAAAAAAGGATCTCTTCTGTTTTTTATTTGTGGGATTTGTGGAAAAAGCAGAGGAGAAAGAGGAAGACCAGGAGAAAGAGTAGAAGAAGCAGGAACACTGGCAAGGGAAGGCCATCAAGTCCTAACGACACATAAACAATGCCCGACTGATGGAGGGGAATGCTGCCCACCTGGCAGTTGGGGGTTGCAGGGGCCTTGTGGGTTGGGACAGGAGATACATTGGTATGATATAAGCTGCCTGTTTGGGATAATAAAGGATTCTGGTTGCATCACTGACTGGGATCCGTACATTCATATGCTACACATATTCTTTTTAAGACCTAATCTAAAACCAGCTCATTGAATTCAAAATAGTTTTTCCTGAAAGAAAGCAGTAAAACTACTTCTGAAAATAATGGGGGAAAAAGAATCTTCTATTTGCCTACTAATAAATATATCTTCCAAAGAAAATCATCACCACATTAAAACTTACCATTCCATGTATCTCCCTCAAATGCTTTGCCTTCTCCATGTTAACCCAATATTAACTTAGAATTATACGATGGTTTTTAATGGATTAACAATTTTATAGTGTAAAGAGAATTTATCTACTGTTATATAGGTCATTTATTATTACATTCATTATTATCCTGTTGTGTTAAATTTCCTGTCTGTTTTTATTCTTTCGTTCTTTAACTTTAGCTGTAATTAACTGCTCCCAGTGACTTACAACTATTCAGTTCTGGGCACTAGAGTAATGATAGACTTCGAATTAAAACAAAGATATCTCTATATTAGGACACATAATGAATCATGAATCAAATTATGCTCTCAAAAATATGAAAAATAGTTGCAAAGCAGTGAAGAAGCGGACTCTACAATGAGACAGCACCTAGAAAAATGTCTGGCATTTTCTTGATGCCTTGCTCTAGCTATGCCACATGGCGGTGATGACTGACACTAGCATAAGAGTGAAGGGTGCGTAGTGCAACCACAGAACTTCGTCTGTTATAGAGGTCATTACTCTGGGAACTTGGAAATACTTATTAAGATACACAGAATATAGTCAGCATAGCTAGATCTAGTCAAACAAAGGAAAAATATAGAAATTATTCACACTTTAATTAAAAATACTAAAGGTCACTTTTAAATAGAGAAAGCATTTCCTCTCTTCCATAGGGTGATGGAGGAGGTGCACAGTCCTGGCTCAGTTTGCAGTATTCTCTGTGAATTTTTACAAAGTCTCTTCATTTCACCCAGTGTCAGACGTGTGCAATACAGACACACCTGAGCTAGTTATCTGGATGTCTTTTACAGTTTTCCATGAGAAACAGGCACAATTTATTTAATTTATTTTAAACACCTATTTTAGGATAAAATTAATTGTGATTTAGAAACATTCCTTTTCTCTCCATTAGCTATATCAAATAGTTATCAGATATATATGTGTCAATATAGTTCCCAAAAATGTCCCAGTTTCCGGTCCCTATTTCCTCACTGCCTCCTTTTTTTTTCATGGTTACCCGTCTAAGATCTAAGAATTGGTCACTCCCAACTTTTTATGGTATTAATGTTACGGGGTCTTGATTCAATCAAGGGTCTACAATAACAGCATTTTTAATGCTCTAGCCCATAAAACAAGTGAGCAGCTTTGTACCCTGGACCATTGTGTGGAGGAGGAAACCCACTTGATATCACATGCTGTTTGAGCACACAAGCTGCTTGCAGCTTTCTTAGTCATATCACTTGCACTACCCAGCATTAAACTGAATGTTTGTACAACTGTTGCAGAAATATTTGGATTCCTCAGATCCCTCTTTTTTAAAAACCTACCTACTTCTTTTTTTCTTTACCTTTCATCACAGGATCAAAATCTGTTCTTTATACATGACATAACCTCATATTTATTCTTTTTTTTTTAGGAAAATATAATCAGGAAAACTTTAGCTTTACTCTTGCTTTATAAAATTTCCTAAACAACAGCTTCATACTCATAACGCAGGCACGTGGGTTTGTATTGTGACACGCCATTCAAAAGGGGTGAGAAATGTCACTATGAAAACAACTTGGGAAAACAAGCGAATACAGAAACATGATTTGCAATTTTAGTTTCAGCATTTATTTTTATTGCCTACCTTCTTCTCTCACAAGGTCTAATTCAATGAATCTTGTTTTGACTTCAGTGCAACTTCCCTTTTCACCCAAAGAAAGAACAGAACTTCTGAAGCTTGCTCAAACTGCAGTGACATGAAAGCAAAATGCTGTTTTTATTAGATTCAGGTAAAATCAAGAAAGTAAAATGATTTCCATTTCCACCAAGAAAGTATTTACAATAAGACTATTTTGCAGCTGTGTAAGAGCATTGGGTTTGCATGCTATAGGAATGTAAATCACCTTGAGAGTTAGCTTTTGGCCTTAAGATACACTTTTACATTTTCTTACTCACCTGATTGCAATAGGAGCTTTGTTACTGATTGAGAAATGGGGCCAAAATAAAACTGCTCAGTTTTGCTTTTGTGCAACTGTCCTGCCATTTGCATTGTACAATATATTGGAAACACCGTCTTGCCTTTCAGCTGAACAACTCATCCTCAGAGCTCAGTCTCATTTATAGTCTTCGTGTATTGCAGATTTTTTTATCGGACTTGTACACTTACAAAAGTAATACTTGTGCTGCCTTTGAGGGCTTTTTTTCCCACTTCCTTCCCCCGCCTTGTTCATGAAAACACTTAACACCTACGTCCTTGATATGTCCTTGAATTGGAAATGAAGCCTGAATTCTGTCCTCAGATTAGCATGCAGTTTCAGCTGATAGAATTAATAAATATGACTCACATCCTCTTTGTATCTCTGCAGCTCTGCAAAGAATGCTCAGGAAAAGCAGATGCTATCCTCTTTGCAAAAGTGGTTCTGCCAGGCACAGTGACATTTACTTGTCAAGATGAAAATAATGAAAAATTAATCCTGTTGCCATTAGTGGCAAAAGGAAAAAACCTCTTAAACAGATGGGTCCTGCTACACTTTAAAAAAATTGCACTTGTGTTTTGACAGAAGGGAAGCCCACAGGCACTTGAAAATATCAGGCAGTGTCAGCCCAGGTTAGGATGAGGTGTGTTTTTCTCCCAATATGCTTCTTTGCCCTTACCATGGTTCCCTCATGTGTGAAATTGGGATAATAAGATAACCTTTTTCTGTAAATCTCTGGAGATCTGCAATTAAAGATGAAGAGGGAGAGGTTATTCACCCAGCTGGATCAAAAAGTAATACATACAATTATAAATATTTATTAATTGTTCATTAATATTTTTTTATGTGACCACAGCACCTAAAGTCTTTAAACACAGGACACAAGGCTTCTAAAACACGAGGAACTAAGAAAAGGTCTTAATTCACCATGTTTAAATGTTAATGAGAATGAACTGATAAACACAAATGAACAGACAGAAAAGGGGAGGTATCTGCAGCCCAACTCCTGAATAGTGTTTGACAGTCATTAGGGATCAAGAGATTTAAAGAGATCTTGAATAAGAGAAAAAGGTAACTTTTCATTTTCGAGCATAGACAACCTAAAAAGAAAAATAAAGATGGTTGTTAAAAAAATCACCCTGTGATGGAGTGTGGCATTATGATCACATGCTCCATTCTGATTGTCATTTGCAATATAAATACAGAATTAAATATGATTACTAGAGAAAGAAATGGCCATAAGGAGCTTTGAAACCAGGTGGATGGTATTTGGTAAGATAGATAAAAGGCTTAAATAGAACAATGCAAATGGGAAAGGTAGGAAAAGAAAGACAGGTGTAAGGAGCATTAACACTGATGATGCAAGAGAAAGTGACAATCCTAGACTTATCTGGAGAGCATTGAAAGACAATAGACACCTATTCCCAACCACTGGATTTTATATTTGGTGAATATACAGTTCAGTCAAATTCCGGACAGTTCAATTTTCTCCACAAGAATCATCGCTTTCTGATTTTGCAGAGTACTAATATGTATACCAAAAAATTCCATTCTACCCCATAGAAAATGTTCACAGAACCCAGGATGAGACTGTCAAAGTCATTGCTCTTCTAATACATACCAAAAATATTTCTTTAATATTTTTATCCTATAGCTTCTGAATTCCTACAGACAGGTCTATGCTTTTTCATGTGTAGAATCTCTAGAAGAAGGAATACATGTGAACAGAATGAATATTAACTCGGCCACTAATGGGTAATTCCTTAGCTAATAAATAAAAACAACAAAAATGTGTTTACAAATCACCTTAATGTCAAGATTTGCCTTTGAGAGTTAACAGTATTAGAGTTGCATTTCTGTTGTGACTCATTCCAAAATGCATTCAAAAGGCTAAATTAATCAGAATTTACAAAATGCATTAAAGTTTACATCAGACTGATAAATTCTCCTTCGGCGAAATGGTAAATCAAAAGTGCTCAGTGAAAACAGAAATTTCAGATCGTCACATAATAATAACTGTAACAGCACTTTCTACTAACGATGAGTAATCTGAGATACAGAGAAGTTAAATGTGCTGTTACACAACTCGGTGCCAGAACGGGGGATAGAAAGCAAGACAAAAGCAAAGCATTAGCAAACAGCTCTGAATTTCTGTCTTGATTTCCATCTTGAAACAGTTTTAGGCCTGTCTATGAATAGTAAGATTCACTTATTTTAATTATTCCTGACACTTTGTGAAGTGTCAGGGAATACAAATTTGACCCATTTAAGTGCCTTATATCACTGAAGCAGAAAATGTTTAAAGTGTTTCTGATTTTTCTTCTGTTCAAAATTTGAACTTAGTCTTAAGAAGTCTCAAAATATGTAAAGAAATTTTACTGCCAGAAGCAATTAAGTTATCAGAAAAATTAATTTAATTTTGTTTATGACAAGAAATATCTTTTATAAGAAAACAGACGAGAAAGAAATTTACATTCAGAGTGCATTTGATCTCCTTTCTATACATTTTTTGAGGACTCCCCTTGAAAGTTAACAGGTGGAGCTGTTTAGACTGTGACTTGACACTTGTGTCTTCCTCTTGTGAAATTTTGGACATTTTTATAAGAAATTTTGAAGTTGGTTACTTTTTGACAAATAGGTATGTCATATACATGCAGGACAACCTGTAGGAAGACTGCATGATTTATGACAAACTTACAGCCCATGCCACCCATGAGTCTTCCAAAGCAGTCGTATCACAACCAATAGTCTTTGACAGCAGATAATTATCATTATGGGCACCATTAAAGACATCTAAAATTATACATTAGCCTAAGTAAGATCTAGGATTTAATTTGTTTGGCTTTGAGGAAGGTATGCTTGAGGTGGAAACAGAAGATGTTTGTAGTGCGATGTGGAGAGTGTGCAATACTGTAATGCAAATGCAAACTGTGCTTAAGCATAGCTTGTACATTTTTGTTTAGTGACTACCTGGAAAACAGACTGACCTTATAGATATAACTAGAGTTACCTTAGAGCTATTTTAATAAAATGTCATACAGATAAAGCATAAGGGGAAAAGTATCAAAATTTATTTAGTAACATTTCCACCCACCGATATCTCTCATAAAGCATACTTTGGTGTTGCTAAGGAAATTTCAGAGTAAATGCCTGCACACAATAGCCTGCAAATGGTGATAACGAAAGATTTTTTATGGGCTCTGAATGTAGGAGGTAGCACACCGACATCTGCTCTTACATCTCTTTTCATTGTTAGCATGCAAAATGCAAAGAATCCAGAAGGCTCAAAAATTGTGGTTTGTTTGGTACAAATGACAAATACTATAAGGAAACAATAGTTCCTAATTTATTATCACATTGAGATCTGTTCCCTTTGTGTTTACAAATGACTTCAGTTTATAAATGAAAACAGATTGCAGGGATGTTTTCAGAAAGAATTGGGCAGATGCTGAACATTCACATATAACAGGAAGAAATTCCGAAGAAATCGGTTGTTTTAGATCAGTGACTCATCTTAATATATTTATTTTCTGGTAAAGATAAAGTAAAAGAGAAAGATAAAATTAGAAAAAAAGAAGAACATGGTAAGAGTTTTCTAACTTTGGCTTGTTACTTTCTTTTTGTTTTAAACTTTTGCAGTATTTTCTCCAAAATCATAGAATCACAGAATCATAGAATGATTAGAGTTAGAAGGGACCTAAAGATCATCAAGTTCCAACCCCCCCTGCCCTGGGCAGGGACACCTCCCACCAGACCAGGTTGCTCAAAAGCCCATCCAGCCTGGCCTTGAACCCCTCCAGGGATGGGGCAGTCACAACTTCCATGGGCAACCTGTTCCAGTGTTTCATCACCCTCACAGGAAAGAATTTAAAAAATTAGTAAAATTTAAAAATTAGCTAAAATGTAGGATGATTTTTCACATAAATATTTCCCTCCAGGTTTCCATAAAATCCATGCTTTTAATACATTGCTTTAAAATAGAAAGAGGAATAAGGAAAACATGTTACTTATAGCAGGAGGGCATGACAAAGAGGAATTTTTCATTTAAAAATTCAGGACAAAAATAACTATGGTTCTCTATTAGCAAGCCTATTTGCTGTGCAAAGACCAGGTATGAAAAGTTCCATCTGAATATTTAGACTTGCACCATGGCTTGTACAGTAAAAAAACATTTTTTAATCAAGTATTATAGCATAAAACTGAGGCACAATAAAGAAAAGAAGAGGTGAAGGGAGAGGAGAGGAGAGGAGAGGAGAGGAGAGGAGAGGAGAGGAGAGGAGAGGAGAGGAGAGGAGGTAACATGCTTCATACATAAAGAAGTTAAATAAGTATTGTATTTCCCAAGGTAACTAAGAAGTCTTTTTTTGCTAACTAATCTGTAATTTCTGTGATGTAATGAATATGCAGTAACCCTACACTGCAAGCTTGGTTTTCTCTATATAAACTATGCCATTTCATCAATAAAGAGGTAGAAACCTGAAGAGGAATAATACAGTCACAACAGTTTTACATGAGCTATTATTAACAGTATATAAATTTTGTTATGACACAATGCTACTGCACAAAAGATAAATACTACAAGAAATCCTATTCTCACTTGAGAGTGCTTATAGCTAACTTCCATAGGAAGAAAACAGCACTTAAAACCCAAGAGTATGTGATGGATCAGGAACAGCATTGTGTTTGCTGTGGGGTTTTTTCTCTGTATTTTTTTTTCCATAGGTATTTTTAGCACTAAGGCATCAGAAGGATGAAACTATCAAAATAAATCTCAGTCTGTGCAGAATGAACTTCAGGGAAAGTATTTCTCCCTAGTCAATCTTACACCTCCAAAGTGAATACTAAATATTTTAAATGGAAATTAATGAATTTTGCCACATTTTCAAACCTTTCTTGTCCTTGGAGCCAGCGCAGCAGTTCAGTGTACCACACTTTCTGCTTCACTGACTCCCTGTGCCCTGTGTTTCAGGTCGTGCTTGAGGCACGGTTTAAATTTTTGATGAGGAAGAGTTAACGTCTGGATCTCAACAGCACTGACGATGGTTAAGGCAGCAATAAAGGGTGTCTAAATGCAAATGTCTGTATTATGCTGAAATTAATCATCCTTGATGAAAATATTTTGATGATTCAGAAATACGAAGAATTTAAGGAATTTGTATCATGAGTAGAAAGAAAATTCTTTGCATTTTTATGTAGCTCTTTATGTTGTTATAGGACTTGCTTATAGTATGAATTAGGTGAGAACAATGTTATTTAGGAAACCTGGATATGATTTTAGTTTATCCACAGAGAATCAGATGAGGCAGAGAACTATTCATGAAGAGTGAAAAGTTGATGTTATTGCACATAACTTTGTGGGTGAAGAAGAAAAAATTATATCATCTGGCAATTAGAAGACAACCAGTCCTTACATGGTTGACTTACATGGTAAGACATACAGTCCTTACAATGAAGCAGTATGGGAGAAAAGTTGCTTTAAAGGCTTGTCATGGTTTAGCCTCAGGCAGTAACTAAGACCTTGCAGTTTCTTGCTCACTCCCCTTTCCCCACAGAGAAGGGTAGGGAGAAGAGGGAGAAAAGGAAGGGAAAGGGGGAAAAGGGAGATAAGGTTTAATAGGACAATAATGGAAAATAGTAATAACAATAATAATAATAAAATATACATGTCACATTCACCATCCAGTGAATTAATTGCCCTCCCCAACTTGAGCAGAGGTCATGGATTGGCTCCTCTGGACAACTCCCATTTATATACTGAGCATAACACAATACAGAATTTTCCACTGGCCATTTCATTGTTTTATCCTTGCTCCTTCTCAGCTTCTATGGGAAGCCAAAAAAAGTCCATGTCTAGAATAAACATCACTTGGAAACAACTAAAAGACCATGAATGATTGACATTCCTTTCACACCAAGTCTGAAACACAACAACCACTAGAAGAAAAATTTTAATTCAATCTCACCTGAAACCAGGACAGGGTCAAGAGAAAAAGATGGAGAAAAGAAGGTGGGTGGGATATGGGAGGTGGAAGGTGGCAGGTGGGTTGCAACTGTATGATCTTTAAGGCCCCTTCCAACTGAAACTATTCTATGATGCTATAAGATGACTGAAGAGAAATAAAAGTGGGTAGAAGAAGATTGTCAAAAAAGTCAGACAGACAAGGTGGTTTTACAGACAGGTTTGGAAATAATAGCCGTTCTGTGGCAGTTAGACAGGAATTGTTCCATCTGTGATGAACAGGATCTGGAAGAGGTTCTGTATAATCTATTCATAGGCTATTGGTGAAAATAAAGAGCTAGAAGAAGTGGACTCAAGCGAAGACATTGTCCTGATCCTGTGGTCATCAAGGAATCATGCTGTAAAGGTGGCTTAGGTTCCTTTGCAATGTATTTCTACTTGTCTTGGAATATTTTTCAGTCACATGGAAAGGCCTTTTTTCCCCTGTTTTCTGTTTTCTGCTGACAGTTTGAGAAGTCTGGAAAACCACTGGGTAGGGTGGGTTTCTTTGTATTTACTAATCTGTACATTATGCAGGTGTTTGATCATGGTGCAAGTATGCACATTAAAGTGTACAGGAGACATGTAAAACATGAGGGCAAACACTCAAATAATTAAAAAACATGATTTTTTCTTCTTAAATTTTCCATGCAACTATAATAAAGTAAACTTGATTAAGTTGAGTTTACCTTTGTACTATCCCAAAGACACATCTCTGTCTTCACTGGCTGATGATCAACCTTTTCTGCAGTAAAGGGCACTAAGTAATATAATAGACTATGCATTAAAAACTCCTAAATTTGCCTTTGTAGGTAGAATGATGGGTTAATACTTGGATAGGGCAAAGTGTTTATATTAAGAATGAGCCTATGCACAACAATATGTATGTAGTGGCTCTAGACAAAAAATGGTCCATATTGAATTCATCTTGACCTTTCCTATGTGTTAAAGACAAAATTGTCTCTTTGAATACTTCCATCTCAGTAGAATGTGGAAGTTTTTTCTTCTTTATTCTATTTTTCTCACCAAGGACAATCTGTAAAAAAAACTAATTCTCACACTTAAGATGCTGGTTTCAAACAAGTTTCATTACTATCAGCTCTTTCCATCCTGTCATTTCCGGGTGCAACAAAAAAGAAGAGAAGAAAGCAAGGTTCTCCCTTTTTCTTCCACTTTCCCAGCCCCAAGAAAAGGAATTATTTTCTCTCATACTCTAGTCCGAGACCTCCCGCAGCTCTGGGCTCAGTTCACTCTATTTTTAACAGGCAGAAGGGACTCCTGCTGCTTAAATGGGATTTGGTACAGATATAAAGGGCTACTCTTTTCTACTAGATGATTTTGAAGATACTTCTGCTTGACCTCTCTGAATTGTTTAAGGCAAACTTTACTGAGAATTGTAAACCAGTGTAGAAATTCACTAAAACAACTAACCTCTACAGGGAAGTTTTAATGGATACAATTAAACATAATGCAAGCTTGGCAATTTTACTCTCATTTTTATTCCAATGTGATTTATCATCAAGCAGGACTTTTTTCTTCCCTCCAGCTTCCATAGGGTCGATGCAACTTTTGTTTTCATTGCCATGTGTTATGACAGACAGCAGGATTAATGACAAAGAACAAATGTCCTTTTGTTATTTAACAGATATCTCTACCATAACAAATTGCATGTAAAACAATAAATCTCCCCTGCAGGGCCACTGAACAGCTGGTCTGTGGAGTTCTGACACCTTTGCAGTTCTGGTATAGCACCTATGGTGTGAGATTATCTTTAGTTCCAGCTGGCATGATCACGTCTATTCAGCATGGGTCAATGTGGACAAATATAATGACTACCACTGGAAGAAGCTAGCAAGGGAGCAGCCACTCCTCAGCTACAATTGCCATGTACATTGGGATTTTTTTTTGCATTGATAGAGTTTTTTTAACATCCTGTTGGAGTTCAGTCAAAGACAAGCCATATTTTCGATTGCTTCCTCAACCAACTATAGAACATACCTTTCAAAATTCTTTCACATTAAAATGATAGAGTAATAACTTGACATATTGGTAGGATATGAGTCACTGTTGATAAAAATAGCAGTCTAATAACTATGGGAAAGCTAGGTTTGCACACTTTTTTATATTGATTTCAGGCATGCCTCTAATTATCTGTGCTGTCAATAAAATAAGGCATCATCTCTCTGGCAATCAGTGGACCACATTGCAATAGCATGTATTGTAGTTGCACGGAAAGGTTTTGGTAGCAGGGGGGGCTACAAGAGTGGCGTCTGTGAGAAGCTGCCAGAAACTTCCTTCATGTCCAACAGAGGCAATACCAGCTGGCTCCAAGAGGGACCCAGTGCGGGCAAAGACCAAGCCCATTGGTAGTGGTGCCTCTGGGATAACACAGTTAAGGGGAAAAGAATGTATGACAGTAGCATGTAGAGAGGAGTCAGAGTATGTAAGGTGGATGTTGTCTACCTTGACTTCAGCAAGGCTTTTCACACTGTCTCCCACAGCATCCTCATAGCTAAACTTAGGAAGTATGGGTTAGATTAATAGACAATTAAGTGGATTGAAAACTGGCTAAAAGACAGCACGACAAGGGTTGTGATTAGGGGCACAGAATCCAGCTGGTGTTCCCCAGGGGTCAGTACTGGGTCCAGTCCTCTGCAATATAGTCATCAATGACCTGGACAAAGGGATGGAATGTAGCCTCATCAAGTTTGCTGATGAGACACAACTAGGAGGGTTGGCTGACACCCCAGAAGGCTGTGCTGCCATCCAGCGAGACCTGGACAGGCTGAAGAGATGGGCTGAGAGAAACCTAATGAAATTTAACAAG